>MU781169.1:159959-180331 GCA_026770625.1 Nicotiana glauca
ATATATATTAGTTTGTTGTAACTCGTCAAATAAAGAGACAAAATTTCAATTATGAATATAATATTTAGGACACAATCAGTACCTGTCTTCTGCACATTACCTTCTTGTGTTTTTTCAAAAGACAATTCAGCTAAGATATTGCTTGCATCATTTTCTTTTTCTTCCAATTGCACATTTTCTTTATCTTGCAATTGTTCACCATGTGCTTCAGTTGCTTGTTCACAAGATTTTGCAAAAATGTTCACAAGAGCTAACACAATTAGTACTTGTTAATAATCTTTGATTAAAACAAACATATATAAAATTAAAAAAACACTGTCTAACTATTTGCAATAGTCAAGATCATCCCAATTATATCATTATCTTCACTAGCATTTTCTTGGGTTCCAATATTGTCGTTAAAAGAGGGAGGTCTAGAGAGATCACATGTTGCATCTATGCATTTGGAACCAATATCACTTCTACTTGTTCCTTCAATATTTTCTACGTCTTGAGATCGTACTCCACTTTTCTCTTGATACTCCACTCCAGCTTCTTCCCTTGTAGCTTCAAAAGTGTAACGACCCATCCTGTCGTTTTGAGCTTTAGCACAACGTTCAGCAGTCTGAGGCCATGAGCAGCATCATTTCAGGTATTATGACTTGTACGCATGGTCGGAATTGATTTTCGAGAAGTTCAGAGTTGATTTGAAAAGAAAATTCTTATTTCGGAAGCTTAAAGTTAAAGGAATTACTAGGATTGGAATTTTGAGAAAATGACCTCGAAATCGGGATCTGAAAGTTCCAACAGGTTTGTATGATGATGTCGGACTTGGGCATATGTCCGGATCGGGTTTTGGATGACCCGGGAGCATTTTGGTCCCTATTGTGGAAGTTATCATTTTGGAAAAAAATTCATAAGTTTGGCTTGAAGTGCATTTTAGTGTTATCGATGACCGTTTGGGATTCCTAGTTTGGGAGTAGCTCCATATGGTGATTTTGGAGTTGGAAGCGCGATCGGAAGTGAATTCAGAGGTTCGTAGGTCGTTTTGGAGCCATTTGGCTAAAGATAGAAAATTGAAGGTTTTTGAAAGGTTTGACTGAAAGTAGACTTTTTGATATCGGGGTTGGAATCCAATTCCGAAAGTTGGAGTAGGACTGTAATGTTGAATATGACTTGTGTACAAAATTTGAGGTCAATCGGACGTGATTTGATAGGTTTAAACATCGGAAGTAGAAGCTGAAAATTTCAAAGTTCATTAAGCTTGGATTGGAGGTTGATTCATGATTTTATTGTTTTTTGATGTGATTTGAGGCCTCGAGCAAGTCCGTAATGTATTTTGGGATTGGTTGGTAGGTTTGGTTGAGGTCCCGAGGGCCTCAGGTGTATTTCGGGATGGTTTCGGATCGAATTTGGATAAAAAGTTGTTGTTGGTTGCTGGTATCTGGTTTCTTACTTCATGAATGCGAAGAGGAAAATAGGAGGCTTCTGGTTTTGTCCCTCGTGAACGCGAAGAGGAAGTCGTGAACGCGAAGGGTGGGATCGAGCTGCTACGTGAATGCGGGGAAGATATCGCGAACGCATAGAAGAGAAAGTTAGGCCTGGGGTCTTTGGCCTATGCGAACGCGGGGGAGATATTGCAAATGCATAGAAGAGAAAGCTGGGCCTGGGGTTTTGTCCTACGCGAACGCGAGCGGGAGGTCGCGAACGCGAAGAAGGGCGGGCCTGGGCAGGGCAGGGCAGGGCAGAATGTTTAAAAATCGGGATTTGGGTTCATTTAACCTATTTTTCTCTTGGCTTGGGTGATATTTGGAGCTTTTGAAGACGGGGTTCCGTCATTCATCACGAGGTAAGTAATTTATGCTAGTTTTGAGTTAAATAAAAGGTTTATATATGGATTTAGACAAGGAAATTGTAGAAAACTTGGGGTTTAGGGAAAAACCTAGAAAATTATTATTTTTGGATTCGACCACGATTTTGGGCATGGAGTTTAGAGAAAATTATATATTTGAGTTTGTGAAGCTATGGGTAAACTTATTCTTCAAAAATTTTGGAAATCCGGGCACGTGGGCCCGAGGGCATTTTTCTCAACTTTCTGATCGGGGTTAGGTATTGTTATAAATTGGATTAATATGAGGAGTTTATCGTATATTAATGTATTTGCATAATAATTGGCTAGTTTTGGAGCATCGTGCATCAAGTAGAGTCTTCGAAAGGGCGTGGAATGCTGGTTATGGATCTTCGGAGCGAGGTGAGTCTCCTTTCTAACCTTGTAAGAGGGAATTGTCCCCATAGGTGAGTTAATTGGTTATCTGCTCCTATTTGTGGGGGCTATGTACGCACGAGGTGACGAGAGTCCGTGCGTAGCTATTATTATGCTATTGTCCGGGTAGTCTAGGACCCAAAAACATGTTATATTTGTGATATTTGTAATCTTATTGATAGCTCAAATTGCTTAAACCACATCGAATTAATAAACCCATTCTCAAAAGGATTTGACTTCTTTTCTTAAGTTGTTAAAAGAGAAAGTGGCTTTTATTTGAATAATTATTCCCCAATAAATTCTTAATTGGCTATTTGAGCATGTATTTTTATGTGTACCTGTGTCACATGAATGATTTGCGAACAGGGTGATTGTTTATTTTATGTTGACCTCCTCGCATGGATAGTTCGTGAGCGGGGTAATAGATGCATCTATGGTTCGAGCCATTCGACCCTCGGCAGTGCACAATTTACTTTTATGTTGGATCGGGCAGTACGTCCCATGGTGGTTATTTGCGCATGATGGTATTTTTGCCTTAAACTCATTAAAGTTGTTATTTTCTCTTCATGGCTTGAAAGCACTTGGATGAATAATGGAAAGAAAATTTTTGGAAATTTCCTATAAACGAATTAATTGTTTACTCGTTTCCTTCTATTGGATTAAAAATCATGTTTATAGGAATCCATGATTTAATGTATTATTGACATCATTATTGGACCACTAGTAAGTGTCGAAGTCGACCATCTCGTCTCTACTTCTTCGAGATTAGACGGGATACTCATTGAGTACACGTTATTTTCGTACTCATACTACACTTCTGTGCATTTTTGTTGCACATGTTCATGTGTTGTTAGTGGCCTATTGGGCGTAGAAGCGCGGATGGTTTTGGGACTAGGTGACTTGCATTGTTCGAGGCGGCCCGCAGCTAGTATAGTCCCTTTCCAACATAATATATTTACTTTCTGTCCGCTGTATTCCGGACGGATGTTGTATTTTATTTTCCTTCTTAGTAAATGCTCATGCACTTGTGACACCGGGTTCTGGGATGGTTTTTAAAATATTTTTTATTAGTTGCTTATTATTTAATTTGAATTGAAGCGGTTATCCTTTTTTTTATAAAAACTGAAGGAAAATCTTAGTTTTTAAGATTGTTAAAAATGAGAACTTCATTAAGTGTTTTCGATTGGCTTGCCTGACAGCGGTGTCCGGCGCCACCACGACCCTTAGTGGATTTTGGGTCGTGACAACATGGTATAAGAGCTCTAGGTTTCTAGGGTCTCACGAGTCATGAGCAAGTCTAGTAGAGTCTCACGGATCGGTACGGAGACGTCTGTACTTATCCTCGGGAGGCTGCAGAACTGTTAGGAGCACTTTCCTTCTTGATTCCTTATCATGCGATTCAATCCTTGGAGGCGTATGCCTTTAATTCATTCCTACTCAATCTTATACGACGCAAACCACTTGTTATAAAATTGAAGAAACGTAATGGTACTACAGATATGATACGGAATGTTTCTCCCAGTATAACTGATTGGATTATTATCGTCACTCTATAAAAGGATATTTTATTATTTTAGCCTAGCAGCGGTACTTCTGTGGTATCTAGGGCTAGGCACAAGTTGCCATGATGCTTATGAACGATTGTTCCGTAGTAGCGATATGATGGTATGATGTTCGCCTACGTGTCGGGGTAGTGAATGACTTGAAGGGAAGTTTACTTAGTGCGTGATTCACAGATTCAGTATTTTACTTCCGGCGGGGGGGGATGCAATGGGACTAAGAATGTGCAGATTTGTGATGATGGAGTAACGAGGCTTGGAATTTGCATGCGTGGAGGAATTCTCATCTATGATGAGGTGGCATTTCCCTTGATGAATGTACTAAGCTTGCCGGTGTTATGACCTTCTACGATTTGCTTTTGGGGCAAGCTATTGGGAGATAATATCAAAAATGCGGCTGTTAGATATCGCAGGGTGCGGTAGTTCAGGGCTGAATCAGTGTTTCTAATGTCGACGGTATGAGAAAGATGATCTTCCAAAAGGTCTACAGTTAGCAGCAATCATGGGTTCAAGTGCCACGAAGATAGATTTTATTTAAGGCATCAGCTGAATAGCAAAGGATGAGGAAAGACATGTGGGAAGTGTCAGGCGGTGGCTAAGATTTATAGAAGGCCGAGTATAAGAGGCCAAGGGTCGAGTAATCGATTAAGGAGATGAGTTTTGCCAAAGTGGGAGAGAGTGGCGGAGTTGCATATGGGCTTTGCAGCGGGATGACCACGTACTTTAAGGACAGTTTGGAGTTATTTGAGAATGTTAGTGATTGGGGTCTACAGATTTAATTTTAAGTATGGGCTATAATGCGGCAGGAGATTTGGTAAAACGGGAAGGAACTGCTTGGATGAAGAAGGATACAACATAACTTTGAATTGGAAGAATGTTGCCGCACATTTAATTGATGTCCACAAGGGGTGAATGGACTTGTGCAGCTAGAGAGTGAGCTCGGACTCAAAATGGGTTATTGTTGTTGTAGTGATTGTACCCCGTGCAGCAGCGTTGGGGGATATTGGGGAGTGATTTCTACAGGTGGGTATTCCGTCTGAGCAGGTTAGCGGTCGCGTGGTTAGCGAGGCTTTTGCAAAGGATTCAATTGGTTATACAACGAATGGATCGATCGTGCGAATGTTGTTGATGATTCAGAGTATAAAAAGGGGGTTTCTACGATAAGATTCCGAGAATTTGGGCGGTTGATCGCGTAAGGTTATATCAACAAGAAATTAAGAATTCTAGTGAGTTCCAAAGTTGTATAACGGTGGCTTCAAGCTAAGTGGGGGAGTCCCACCACCTATGATTTGGGTTGCATGGCTAATACTTGCGAGGTTTCCAGTTATTAGTATATTGATAGGTTATCTCAGCTACGGCGAAAAAACTATAAGTGGTAATTTGAGCAGATGAATTGTTGAATGCATGCTATAGTTGGCCATATTGGCTCATGTTCGGACTTGAGGCAGGATTCAGGATTTATGCCTTGTATAGATGCAGGCTTCAAAGAAAATGATTTCGCCGGGTGCTTTGTCGAGATGGTATTCATGTGTTATAAGATTTATAGAGTTGATAATTTCGGAACCAAGTCAGAGTGGGTGGCTCTCAGTAACGGTCCTAGTAGATTCAAAGAGGTAAAGTGTGGTGCCAAATGATGTCGAGCTTATACGTACGATTAAGAATCAAGCTTGGTAGCAGCCTATGAGAAGAGGCATAGAATGTTCTATGATGTTATGACTTGCAGCGTAGCATGTAAGAGGTATGAAATGGTTCGTGGGATTGAGTACAGCATGGTCTCGTGATTCAAGGTCACTCGGGATGAGTGCAGATGTAGTATGTTATGTGTTGAATGGAGTTAGTATTATTTCTAAGGCAATCAATGATAAATTGGAAGAAATTAGATTGATTAGCCATAGTTTAATTGTTATATTGGTGTCAGTAATCGGTTCCTTTTGTGTGATCAAGTTATGCAAGTGATTTGTGATGGTACGTGTGAGGACTGTTGGCCGCCGTAATTGATGCTATTCAGAAGTATTCTACCATTATGGCCTGTTATGTGTGGGCAGATTCCGGAAGGGCTATGGTGGCTTAGACCACTACTTAGATGTTTGCATATTCTACGGTTATGCGAATTTACCTGTGTGTTGCTATGTTTCTCCTGAAGTGAGTTTAGTGAAAAGCTTTTATGTGATGAAGTGTTAACCTATTAGTGGTTCCGTAGTTATGTTAAAAAATCGTGTTCTATCATATATTGTCACATTGGATGCAGTGAGTGGTATGGAATTTGAAGTGAGGATCAAGGTTGCAGTTCGGTGTTCACAAGGATGTCACGAGCTCGGATGAGCGGGAAAGGAGTTTTGATGTTTAAAGTAAGTTGGTATTATCATCAGTGTCACCTGAGATCAGTATTTTGTGAAAAGGGGGCTTTGCATCATGGTTAAGGATTCTTGATCGCTTTTCAGCGTTAGCATAGCCGGTGGTTCGGATATACAGACCTGTTATGTGTTTCAGAAGGTTGTGGGAGCGTGTCCCACAGGAAGATTGTATAAGTTTGGCATGTAGTCACTTGTTTGATTTAAGATTTAAACCAAGTATGAGGATTGTGGTAATATCATTAATTTGAGAAAATTATGCCTAGAGGGGACTCGGTTTATTGGGTTATGGACTGTGGAGGTTTGCTCTGGTTATGATGGTGGTTCTTATGTGTTATAGAAACAGGGGGTGCTTATGGACCCTTGAAAGGTCATTGGCCTAGTTCGGTATGATCAGAATCGGCCTGAGATCTGTGAATGGATTTAAATTTGAGTATGGGCTCTATATTAGGCTTGATGTGTTCATTTCAGCAATGCACTGCTTATGGGAGAGTAGTCGGGGTTATAAGATGTCTTGGTGAATTTCTTATGTGTTGAGGTTCCGCATAGAGATGATATTATATGAACAGAATGGCTCTTGAGATTCAGATCATATATTGCACCTCAATTGTGCTCGATTTTGTGGATTATGGCATTATATGTCTCCCCAGGGAATGGTATTATACACTTAGTGTGTTTATGACCGATATTCGGTATTTTGTTGTAATGAGCAATTTAGCTCGATGTACACCTCCTTATGTGAGTTCTGTACGTGGATCGGGTGGCACGTCGCCATAGGTATGTTATTTGGATCGGATGGCACACCGCCATGGTTATGTTATTTGGATTGAGTGGCACGCCGCCATGGTTGTGTTATTTGGATCGAGTGGCACACCACCATGGTTATGTTGTGTAGATCAGGTGGCACGCCGCCCTGGATATGTTGTTTGGATCGGGTTGCGCACCGCAACAGTGTGATGTTGAGTACAGTTCCTTATATCGGTTCTTATATGTTTTGTTTCCTATTTCCGAGGAAAAACTTGTATTAGCTGTGATCCCGCATCGCATGTGTGATTCGCAAGCGGGGTGTCTATTTAGTATGTTACCTGCATCGCATGTATGATTCGCGAGCGGGGTAATTGAACTTCCTTTTCAGAGTTCTTTTTCCTTTTGTATTGCATTCTAGTTGGTAACCTGTTGGCATATTGTAGCATTATATGAGACTTTTGATCATGTTCGGGATGGCTTATTGTCTGAGTAATTCGTACTGGGTGAGATGAGATTATTGGATTTAGGATCAGTGCAATATGATTATATGAAGTATATTAAGGACCTAAGATCATTATTCGGCTCAGGATGAGGTGATGGTTCTTGTCAGGAGTATAAACTCAATGATTGGTTGACTCGGCAGTTGATTATGAATTTATGCACGTCTCTTCCGTCGTGGTGGTATTGTAAGGGTTATAGTAAGACCTGTGTATGTCATGGGGTGCAATGGGAACATCAGATTAGTAGAATTTCTATTAAGTTGATCAGAAAATGTTATTGTGGTCCGGTAAGTAAAGTGATACAAGGTGTGAATTTAGTTAAGGTATGCAGTCATGTTTGGGTATAGCGTGTAGTGATTGATGTGGTGATCATATGTTGGAAACATGTCGTGCATAGAATTTCGGATGTTAGAATTGGGCTCTAAGGCTTATTTGCTTGAATAAAAGGGAATATCTCCCGAATAGATCGAGCTTATGTGCTCAACTGAGTTGTGGTAGCACAGGAAGGTGCATGAGAAGTTAAACAGTGCTTTCAGACTACTTCAGTATAGTTCTCAGCACGTTCGAGGACGAACATTTGTTTAAGTGTGAGAGGATGTAACGACCCGACAGGCCATTTTGAGCTTTAGCACGACGTTCAGTAGTCTGAGGCCATGAGTAGCGTCATTTCATGTATTATGACTTGTAAGCGTGGTCAGAATTGATTTTCGGGAAGTTCAGAGTTGATTTAGAAAGAGAATTCTTATTTCGGAAGCTTAAAAATGAAGGAATTAACTAGGATTGGAATTTTGAAAAAAGACCTCAGAATCGGGATCTGAAGGTTCCAGCTTGTTCGTATGATGATGTCGGACATCCGGATCGGGTTTTGGATGACCCGGGAGCATTTTGGCACCTATTGTGGAAGTTAGCATTGTGGAAGAAATTTCATAAGTTTGGCTTTAAGTGCATTTTAGTGTTATCGATGTCCGTTTGGGATTCCGAGTCTGGGAGTAGCTCCATATAGTGATTTTGGAGTTGGGAGCGCGATCGGAAGTGAATTTAGAGGTCCGTAGGTCGCTTTGGAGCCATTTGGCTAAAGATAGAAAATTGAAGGTTTTTGAGAAGTTTTACCAGAAGCCGACTTTTTGATATCAAGGTCGGAATCCAATTCCAAAAGTTGGAATAGGTCCGTAATGTCGAATATGACTTGTGTACAAAATTTGAGGTCAATCGGACGTGATTTGATAGTTTTAAACATCGCAAGTAGAAGCTGGAAATTTCAAAGTTCATTAAGCTTGGATTGGAGGTTGATTCATGATTTTAGTGTTGTTTGATGTGATTTGCGGCCTCGAGCAAGTCCGTAATGTGTTTTGGGATTGGTTGGTAGGTCTGGTTGAGGTCCCGAGGGCCTCAGGTGTGTTTTGGGATGGTTTCGGATCGAATTTGGATAAAACGTTGTTGCTGGTATCTGGTTTCCTTCTTCGCGAACGCGAAGCAAGACTCGCGAACGCGAAGAAGAAAATGGGAGGCTTCTGGTTTTTTCCTTCGCGAACGCGAAGAGGAAGTCGCAAACGCAAAGGGTAGGATCGAGCTGCTACGCGAACGCGGGGGAGAGATTGCAAATGCGTAGAAGAGAAAGTTGGGCCTAGGGTCTTTGGCCTACGCGAACGCGAGCAGGAGGTCGCGAACGCGAAGAAGGGCGGTCCTAGGCAGGGCAGAATGTTTAAAAATCGGGATTTGGGTTCATTTCACCCATTTTTCTGTTGGCTTGGGCGATTTTTGGAGCTTTTGAAGAGTGGGTTCCGTCATTCATCATGAGGTAAGTAATTTATGCTAGTTTTGAGTTGAATAGAAGGTTTATATATGGATTTAGACATGGAAATTGTAGAAAACTTGGGGTTTGGGGAAAAACCTAGAAAATTAGTTTTTTTTTATTCGACCATGATTTTGGGCATGGAGTTTAGAGAAAATTATATATTTGAGTTCGTGAATCTATTGGTAAACTTATTCTTCGAAAATTTTGGAAATCCGGGCACATGGGCCCGAGGGCATTTTTGTCAACTTTCTGGTCGGGGTTAGGAATTGTTATAAATTGGATTAATATGAGGAGTTTATCATATATTAATGGATTTGCATAATCATTGGCTAGTTTTGGAGCAAAGTGCATCAATTTGAGTCTTCGGAAGGGCATGGAATGCCGGTTATGGATCTTCGCAGTGAGGTGAGTCTCCTTTCTAACCTTGTAAGAGGGAATTATCCCCATAGGTGAATTAATTGGTTATGTGCTCCTATTTGTGAGGGTTACGTACGCACGAGATGATGAGAGTTCGTGCGTAGCTACTATTATGTTCAAGTCTGGGTATTCTAGGACTCAAAAGCATGCTATACTTGGAATATTTGTAATCTTATTGATAGCTCGAATTGCTTAAACCACATCAAATTAATAAATCCATTTTCAAAAGGATTTGACTTCTTTTCTTAAATTGATAAAAGAGAAAGTGGCTTTTACTTGAATAATTATTCCCCGATAAATTGTTAATTGGCTATTTGAGCATGTATTTTTATGTGTACCTACATCGCATGAATGATTCGCAAGCAGAGTGATTGTTTATTTTATGTTGACCACGTCGCATGGATAGTTCGCGAGCGGGGTAATATATGCATCTATGGTTCGAGCCGTTCGACCCTCGGCAGTGCACAATTTACTTTTATGTTGGATCGGGCCATACGTCCCACGGTGGTTATTTGCGCATGCTGGTATTGTTGCCTTGAACTCATTAAATTTATTATTGCCTCTTCATGGCTTGAAAGTACTTGGATGAATAATGGAAAGAAAATTTTTGGAAATTTCCTATAATCAAATTAATTGTTTACTCGTTTCCTTATATTGGATTAAAAATCATGTTTATAGGAATCCATGATTTAATGTATTATTGACATCATTATTGGACCACTAGTAAGTGTCAAAGTCGACCATCTCGTCTCTACTTCTTCGAGATTAGACGGGATACTCATTGAGTACACGTTGTTTTCATACTCTTACTACACTTTTGTGCATTTTTGTTGCACAGGTTCATGTGTTGTTAGTGGCCTATTGGGCGTAGCAGCGCGGATGATTCTGGGACTAGGTGAGTTGCATTGTTCGAGGTGGCCCGCAGCTAGTATAGTCCTTTTCCAACATAATATATTTACTTTCTGTCCGCTATATTCCGGACGGATGTTGTATTTTATTTTTCTTCTTAGTAAATGCTCATGCACTTGTGACACCAGGTTCTGGGATGGTTTTTGAAATATTTTGTATTCGTTGCTTATTATTTAATTTGAATTGAAGCGGTTATCCTTTTTGTTTATAAAAATTGAAGGAAAGTCTTAGTTTTCAAGATTGTTAAAATGAGAACTTCATTAAGTGTTTTCGGTTGGCTTGCCTGACAGCGGTGTCCGGCGCCACCACGACTCTTAGTGAATTTTGGGTCGTGACAAAAAGATTCTGTAACATTTGCAATTAATACCCATTCTAATAATTCTCTAAAACTAAAATACAATATATAATGAAAATTTTATCTAACCTTGATTGGCACAAGTTTGAACTCCAAATTTTTCTTTGTATGATAGAGGTGTAGACAGATCATATGTTCCTTCTAAGCATTTGCATACAATCTTGCTGACACCTGTTCCCAATGGACTTGCTAAATCCTCCTGAGATTGCAATCCACATTTACAAATTTTTTTATTTCTCCTTTCTCTTTTGGATTTTCCTGGCCTTGACATTCTCCTACATCTTAAACTTCCACTCCATCAATAGATTCTACAAATATTTGTAATCAAAAAAAAGTTTATATGTATTACTCTATTGAATATAAATTTCAACGAATAAAATTCAAAATCTATATCTAACCTTTCCCAATATCAATAACATTCTCAGTTTCATCAGCTAGATGTGCTTCTCTAAAATTGTGTTCATATTGAACTTCTGCATGCACATCCATATCATCACGTTCATCACCTCCTGCATCTTTGTTGATTATAACAGTAGGCTCTGTATCTTCTTCAACTCCATCTTTTCTAATTGGAACACTAGATTCTCTCTCTATGTTCCTTTCATCAACTTTCCCATAAATCTTCAACAAACTATCAAGCTTTGATACTAGAGTTTTCTTTAAATCCTGAGAAAGAAACTAAGTTAGAAAGTTAAGGACAAGTTCAAAATTTAAAGATAGGCAGTCCTTAAGTTTGAATTATTGGCTGAAAAATTAAGGTCATGAGTCCTTAAGTTTGACTTGAAGGTTCAAAAGTTAAGGACAGGCAGTCCTTAAGTTTGAATACCAAGTTCAAAAGTTAAGGATAGGTAGTCCTTAAGTTATAATTACAGGTTCAAAAGTTAAGGACAGACAGTCCTTAACTTTGAATTCCAAATTCAAGAGTTAAAGACATAAAGTCCTTAACTTATAGTTTTAAGTTCAAAAGTTAAGAACGGGAGGTCCTTAAGTTTGAATTATAGGTTGAAAAGTTAAGGGCATGAGTCCTTAAGTTTGACTTGAAGATTCAAAAGTTAAGGACAGGAAGTCCTTAAGTTTGAATTCCAAGTTCAAAAGTTAAGGACATACAATCCTTAAGTTTCAACTACAGGTTCAAAAGTTAAGGACAGACAGTCCTTAACTTTGAATTCCATGTTCAAAAGTTAAGGATAGAAAGTCCTTAACTTATAGTTTTAAGATCAAAAGTTAAGGACACAAATTCCTGAACTTGGACTAACTGAAATTAATCATATTACCATGATTTCATTCTCAATCTTTTTTCTTTCTGCTACAGCTATTTTCTGATTTATTCTGGTAACTTCAGCTTGTAGTTCCTTCTTAAAACTCTCTGATAATCTCTGAATCAAAAAACATAAAAAAATTGTCGTAAGCAAAAAATAATCAAATAAAAAACTAATGTTATTCGAAGGCAGAAACACATACTCTAACAAATTCCTTAAGTATGGCTTCATCAAATTGTGTAGAAGAAGGCCTTGAGCTTTGATCTTGTGAAATTGGCTCCTCCACATTAAGAGGCTCTGCATCTTCTTCTTCAACAGGAATAAATGGAGATACCTCGATCAACTTATACACCTATTATATGACAAAAAATAAACATAAGTTTTTAGAACTAAAACAAATAAACAAAAAATAGCTAGTAATTACATTAACTTACATTTTCATTATGGAAGTATTTTTTGCAAAGAGAATCAAACTGTGGAGATTTCATTTCTGAATAACATAACATCCGAGGATAACCAGATTCTTGAAAGTTCACAAATTATTTTTCCTGGGAAAAAGGAATTACTTCCATAATCCAAACAGAAAAGGCAAAAGGAAAGACAAGTATAGTG
Source organism: Nicotiana glauca (assembly GCA_026770625.1). NCBI lineage: Eukaryota > Viridiplantae > Streptophyta > Magnoliopsida > Solanales > Solanaceae > Nicotiana > Nicotiana glauca. The sequence goes on from MU781169.1 coordinate 172,706, forward strand.
TAGTTATCCTTGTCTTTATCTTTGTCTTTCTCTTTCTCAATCTCATTCGGCTTCAAACAAATCTTCAATGATTTTAATAGTGTATCATAAGAAAGAGAGCCCCAGTTGAAAGAAGAGCAGAGTGCATCATCGTCGATAATTTTCATTATCTGCTCGGACACATTCCTATTCTTCCGCTTGCCCATCAAAACAGATTCAACAAAATAAATTGTTGGCAACTTCACAGCATCATTATCGCTTCCTACAAATGATGAAGTTGTACCATGTGGGTGACTAGAAATAAAATTAAACAAATGACCCAACTGAATTCTATCTTTTCCGGGGAAATTAACTTTTGAAAGCCTATTCTCTTTCTCATGTAAACCTTTGATGTCCAGCAAGGAATAACACTTAAAACCAGTAAATATATAAAATGTGTCACGCGTAAACTTAATTTTACGGTCAAATACCTTAAATGTCATCGAATCAGGGTCATTATTCACAATTTCTGAAAGCAATATACAGTGAATAAGTTTACCACAGAACTTCACACTTTGTAATCGGAAGAAGTTATCGAAAATACCATCCCTCAATTTCTTCCACTGCATGTTTGACAAAAAACTTTTAATTGTTTCCTTATACTGTAAATTTCCTTTACAATATACCATAAAATTATGCCAATCATCAAACTTGAACATACGATCTCCTTCCATTATCACACTACAAAGAAGGAAAAAGAAAACAAATATTAGGACTTTCAGTTAGTTGGAGGGACTTGGTCCTTAACTTCAAGTTTCACGTAAAAAAGTTAAGGACAAGCAGTGCTTAACTTAAAGTTTAAAGTTGAAAAGTTAAGGACAATATGTCTTGAACTTCAAATTTGTAGTTCAAAAGTTAAGGACACTTGGTCCTTAACTTCAAGTTTCAAGTTTAAAAGTTAAGGACATGCAGTCCTTAACTTTGAATTCCAAGTTCCAAATTAAAGGACACTTAGTCCTTAACTTAGAGTTACAAGTTAAAGAGGTAAGAATATGCAGGCCTTAACTTATAGTTTCAAGTTCAAAAGGTAAGGACACTTAGTCCTTAACTTCAAGTTTCAAGTTAAAAAGTTAAGGACAGGCAGTCCTTAACTTATAGTTTCAAGTTGAAAAGTTAAGGACACTTGGTCCTGAAATTCAACTTTCATGTTCCAAAGTCAAGGATACTTGGTCCTTAACTTCAAGTTTCAAGTTAAAAAGCTCAGTCCTTAACTTTAAGTTCCAACTTCAAAAGTTAATGTCGTTTGATCCTTATCTTTTATGAACACAATTAACTAAAAATTCATAAACACAGTAAGCTTATGAATTTTTATAAATATGTTTATGAAATGTCCTTACATAATCAAATATATTGAAACAACCACAAACACATTACACATTTCAACACCAAAATTTTCTGAATAACAGCATCACAATAATACTCTACTTCTCCGACAATGAATTAACTTATAATGATCATTTTTGAAATTTCACACATACTTGATACGACATTGAACGCGATTACACATATAGAAAAATAAAAATGTATAAAACAAAAAAATTACCAGTTAGATCGTTCGATATCATTTTTGAAATTTCACACATACTTGACGCGATATTGAACGCGATTACACATATAGAAAAATAAAAATGCATAAAACAAATAAATTATCAGTTAGATCGTTCGATTCAGAGAAGATGAAGAGGGAGAAAGATTAACTTAAGCTCGTTTGCATGCGAGGATATAGTAGCAGAGAACACGCGAAACTTGCCCCACTCTCAATTTTTTTCGCTCTTCTGAATGAAAAAACAAGGATTTTAGGCCTTTTGGCATATAGACATTGAAGGAAGGGTAAAACAGTCTTTTTTCTATTAGTAGTGGCTATTTTTGCTTAGCATTATAATTAGTGAATAAAAATTAATGACACCCTTAATTAGTGGCTACTACATGCCATTTTTACCTAGTTATACACATATTCAGTACTATTTTTATACGTAGCAAATCATGGCATTAGCGATACCATTATTTTTAATACATGGATAAGCATGTATAAAAACAGAATTGTCTTTTCAAAACCTTTAATACACCAAACCAACAATCGATAAAAAATAATTTCAGCATATCTAATTCCAACATACATAATCCCAACATTACTAATATACCATATTCAGTATTATTCTTATACATCATATCAAATGACCATTTACTGCAAAAAACTTAAATTAAAAGAAAACCAATTTTTTTTCCAAGTTTTTTAAACCTTCACTTCATGAGCATAATATTATTCTGTTTTTTTCCTCTCTTTTTTATTTGATCTTGTTTATTTTTTATTTTTTTTAATGCAGATATTGAAGTTGTGGAGGGTAATCCTGGATTTTGTGAAAAATGGAGTTCAACATATAAGGGGCCATGTTTAAGTTGGGATTAATGTGACCAAACTTGCAAAAATGAGGGGCATATTTTTGGAGGTTATTGTTTGTAGAAAGGGTTTTTAAAGGGAATGGCTTGCATATGCACCTATTTATGCTAAGTGAAATCATCAAATGACATTTATGAGATAATAAATTAAGCTGCTTCCACTTTGTTGTTACTTTTTATGTAATAAAATTTAAAAGAATAATCAAATTACTTTATGTCCACTTTATGATTCCAAGGATAAATTTTACAAAGGTGTTTATGGTGGTTCAAGATTTAGTATATTGCACGAAAAGAGTCATATTTGACCTATATATGATAGTATAATATTTTTTTCGGCGAAAGGTGTTCAACTATCCACTATTTGCCAATTGTAGCTCCGCCCCTGTAAAATCTATTCTATTTATGTAGCAAAATTATTATATTAGGGGTAGAAAAGAAAAAAGGTACACAAGCATAATTTCCATCCTATACAGCACAAGAACAACACTAACATATTCAGTGTATTCCCGCAATGTGGGATCTAGGAAAGGTAATATGTACGCATAACTTATCCCGACATATAGAGGTAAGCATATTGTTTCCAATAGAATATTAATCGTCTATAAGTAATACTATCTATCTATATATATATATATATATATATATATATATATATATATATATATATATATATATATATATATATATATATATATATATTTTGTATAAAACACCAAGTTACAAACATTAATTAAGACCATAAAAGATAATATGGCCATTGCTACAATAACCATATGTCATAACAGCATTTATTTATCTATATATTGTAGAAGATAAACTTCATGTGCCATAAGAAAAGGCCTATGGCTATATATTGTTATCCATTTAATTTTCAGCATTTGTAATAGCAGTAACAATATTTGTTGTAGCAATTTCCATAAGCTGCATCTTCCATCTTGCACCAATGGTTACACTTCTTGGGAAAGCACTTCCCATTCCAGCCTTTGCTAGGCTTCCCACAATACTTTGCTTCTGTTATCTGCATCTCTGCAGTAAACCATAGGACAAAAGAACTCTAAGGCAATTAATTAAAAACGGATCTTTATACAAATAGCTAGCTGACCCGATTATCCATGGTTCATCTTTCCTAGCTGGTATTATATGGCAACTCAGTGCACTAAGCTTCCGCTATGCGTGGGCCTGGGGAAGGGTCGGACATAAGGGTCTATTATACGTAGCCTTATCCTGCATTTCTGCGAGAGCCTATTTTTAAGGCTTGAACCCGTGACCTCCAGATCACATGGTAGCAACTTTACCATCAACTATACTTGAATTATATAGTGATTATAGATGATTGTACATACAATATATATGAATTATACATATATTATACATCCGCAGATTAATTTTAATTTAAGTAGTTGGGTGGACGACTGTTTAGGTTAATTCTTCATAAAAACAAAGAAAATACTCTCTCTCTTTTGTTTTAAAAAAGGACTCTTTATACAACATGAAAAGAAAATACTCATTTTGTTAAATACTCAATTAGTTTTTAAGGTTTACTAACTAACCTTAAAAACTAATTCAAGCTTAAGCTCAAGTTGAGGTGACAAAAAACTAGCAAGAATGAATTACTATGCTTAGAGACGGAGTCCGGATTTTAAACTTGTGGATTCAGAATTTCAATCTGTTTAAGTTAGTGAGTTTTAAATTAATAATTTATACATGTTAAATAATTTTGTAAGATAAATATAGAGTTCGAACTAAAATTATTGGGTTCAGTCGAACTCGCTCCCCACACTAAATACTTCAATCCCAAACTCAAGTTGAGGTTGGCTAACTACATGAATCTCATTGACCATATCATTTCTTTTAAGCTTATCTCAAATCAATATTATATAAAAAATAAAAAATAAAAAATAAAATTAAAAACACTAGAAGTTCTCTAATATACCGGTATAAAATCTTTGATATTGCTAAAAGACTCCTAGAAAATATAAATATTTCTACTGGTTGAGAAGTTAGTAAGTTTTTACAATAAACAAGTGCCATGCATGGATATCTAATTTGTCGACAAAGAAAAAAAATATCAAGTTGCTTCACGTTTGAAAATTTCAAAGCTAGATTAGGTGTTTGATGCGGATTCAAGATTTAAATTATATCAATACAATATTAAGATTATTAATATTAAATTTATTATATTTTTAAAGTTACGGGTTCATATTTATAATTTTTTAAAATTTTAATGAATTTATACACATAAATTTATGCTTTGCTTTAAAAGTTATGAGTTTAAAATGTTATGAAAAAATTAATGGTTGAAATAATATTAAATCTTCAAGAATTAAATATCTTTCTTAATGTATATTTATTAGATAGAACGAGAGAAGAAATTCGTTTCTTTAAGAAAAAGAAACTTTTTTTTCTTTTTTGTGAAGAGAAAAATATTATACGGAAAAATTTGACCCCCGCTCTATTTTTATATATTCAATAAAATGATTTTCTTTTTAATTATGAGGTAACGTCTCTTATTCTCATCTCTTCTAAAACAGGTACAACAATGACCTAAATGTTATAAATATATTATATTATGGATGTTCATTTAGTACTCTGTTATAAATAAGTTTCCCCAAGAAGCTTATCAATATGAGACTTCGCCGTAAATATATTTATCTATTTAGTACTCTATTAAAAATAAGCCTCCTCAAGAAGCTTATCACTTCGGTACCCGGTTTATGGATAAATATTATCCCCAATAGAAGATTATCCATACCGGGTATAATAAACTTATCCTTTCGATACTCCGTTATGCATAAATATTATCCCCGGTAGAAGACTATCCATACAGGGTATAATAAGCTTATCCTTTCGATACTCCATTATGGATAAACATTACTCCCAGTAGAAGATTATCCATACCGAGTATAATAAGTTTATCCTTTCGATACTCTATTATGGATAAATATTATCCCCGATAGAAGATTATCCATACCGATTATAATAAGCTTATCCTTTCGATACTCAGTTATGGATAAACATTACCTCTGGTAGAAGATTATCCATACCGGATATAATAAGCTTATCCTTTCGATATTGCGTTATGGATAAGTATTACCCCCAGTAGAAGATTATCTAAACCAAGTACAATGAGCTTATCCTTTCACTACTCCATTATGGATAAACATTACTCTGAGTAGAAGATTATCCATATCTGGTATAGTAGCAGCTTACACAGCAGCTTGCTTTCTTCTATAAATAGGAGAGATTTCAATTCATTATATACATGAAATTTGAAGTTGTATAATATATCAGTTTCTCTCTATACTTGTCTTTACTTTATAGTCTTTATTTTATAACACGTTATCAGCACGATACGCTGCCATTTCGAGCAAATACTTTAAAAGTATCTGAGGTACGAATTTATTTTTTCTTCTAAATAGTGTCAAATCTTTCTAAATTTGAATTCATAACCTTGGAAATATTGGGTAAAAGCTACATATCTTGGGTGCTTGATGCTGAAATTCATCGTGATGTGATAGGTCTGGCAGACACCATCAAGGATAAAAATAAGGCATCAAACCAAGACCGTACCAAAGCAATGATATTCCTACGCCGTCATCTTGATGAGGGCCTGAAAATGGAATATCTCACTATTAAAGATCCAGTCATACTTTGAATAATTTGAAAGATAGATATGACCACCTGAAGATGGCCGTTCTTCCACAGGCACGTTATGATTGGACTCATCTAAGGCTACAAGATTTTAAATCTATCAATGAGTATAATTCTACTATGTTTAAAATTATTTCCCAATTGAAATTATGTGGTAATAATATTGCTGTCATGATATGTTGGAGAAAATTTTTACCACTTTTCATGCCTTGAATATGCTCCTACAGCATCAATATCGAGAAATGGAATTCAAAAAATGTAACGATCCGACCGGTCGTTTTGAGTATCAGCGCTCCGTTCAGCAGTCGGAGGCCATGAACAACTTCACTTCATGTATTATGACTTGTGCGCGTGGCCGGAATTAAATTTCAAGAAGTCCAGAGTTGATTTGGGAAGAGAATTCTCATTTCGAAAGCTTAAAGTTGAAAGAATGAGCTAGGATTTGAATTTCAAGTAAACAACCTCGGAATCGGGATCTGGAAGTCCCAGCAGGTTCGTATGATGATTTCGGACTTGGGCGTATGCCCGGATTAGGTTTTGGATAACCCGGGAGCGTTTTGGCGCCTATTGTGGAAGTAAGCATTTTAGAAGAAATTCTATAAGTTTGGCTTGAAGATTATTTCAGTGTTATCAAAGTCCGTTCGAAATTCCGAGACTGTGAATAATTCCGTATAGTGATTCTGGAGTTGGGGGCACAATCGGAAGTGAATTTGGAGGTCCGTAGACCATTTTGAAGCCATTTGGCTAAAGATAGAAAGTTGAAGTTTTTGCAAAGTTTGACCGGGGAGTTGACTTTTTGATATCGGGGTCGGAATCAAATTCCGGAAGTTGGAGTAGGTCCGTAATGTCAAAATATGACTTATGTGCAAAATTTGAGGTCAATCGAACGTGATTTGATAGGGTTAAACATCGGAAATAGAAGTTAGAAATTTTAAAGTTCAAAAACTTGAATTTGGGATGTAATCCGTGATTTTAGCGTTGTTGGATGTGATTTGAAGCCTCGAGAAAGTCCGGAATGTGTTTTGGGATTGGTTGGTATGTTTGGTTGGGGTCCCGGGGGGCCTCGGGTAGATTCCGGGTGGTTAACGGATCAAAAATTTGATTTTTGGAAGGGCTGAGTGTGCTGCTTCTGTCATAACCGCATCTACGGTTCTTGGACCGCAGATGCGGTCTTTACCTCGCAGAAGCGGAAAGGGAGGCAGGCCCAGGTAGCCACAGAAGCGTTCCATAATCCGCTGATGCGGAACCGCAGAAGCAGTAGGTATGACCGCAGAAGCGAAAAGCCTGGGGTCGTTTGGAATCGCAGAAGCGACAAGCGGTCCGCAGAAGGGGGAAAAGCATCGCAAAAGCGGAAGTCCTGGGCATGGATGAAAACCGCAAAAGAGGCCAAGAATCCGCAAAAGCGGCCAAGAATCCGCAAAAGCGGAACCGCATAGGCGTTTATATTTCCGCATATGTGGAAACCACTGAAGGCAGTGGCCTTCATTTATTCGGGCTTAATGTCATTTTTGCTCATTTTCTCACTTCATGGGGCGATTTTTGGAGAGCTTCAAGGAGGGT
>MU781177.1:0-14585 GCA_026770625.1 Nicotiana glauca
AAATGTGATAACAAAACTATTTATTTTATAATTTTTGGGAGTAGTTGTCGCGAGAGCAAAAATCACGTGCTCACACTAATCATAGATATGAATTCGTGGGGGAATGTGTAATCGGGTTTTGGTTCGAACTCGGGTTTTAACCACGTGGGCCCGGGGATGTTTTGGAAATTTTTGAGTAAAACTTTGGGAAATTCATTTTTATGCATTCAAATTGATCCGATTAGCATTTGTTGATACATTCAAGTAATTTGTGACTAGATTCGAGCGGTTTGGTGGTGAATTCGAAAGTTAAAGCTATATTAGAGGCTTGAGTTGAGTTTGGAGCATTTGAGGTAAGTGTTTGATCTAACTTTGGCTTGAGAGAATAGGATTAGGGTGTTATTTGCTAATTGCTAATTGTTGAATACGGTGTATAGGCATGGTGACGAGTATCTATACACCGGTGTCTAGCATGACCGTGGATCCTTGTTTGTACTTATTCTAGTATTGTTATGACTCTTCCATGTTAATTGGTGAATCCTATGTAATGTGAAGAGTATAAGGATTGTTTGTGAATTGTAAATTCTTTGGAGCGTTGGCTCAAAAAATAAAAAGACTATTGGGTAAGAAATGAAGAAAACAGAAAGAAATATGATTAATCCCTTGCCAGGATGGTTTGAGTATATTGATTATCTCCCTTGCCGGGATGTGAAAGTTATTGTTGTTGGTCCCTTGCCGGGATTTGCTATTTAATTGTGTTTTTTCCTTACCGGGACATTTCTTATTATTTCTTTATCCCCTCGCCCCGTTTGGTTGTGATTACTGTTTGGGTGAGGAAGAGCGATAGTGCACGAAGGGTCATTCCGTGATGTTTTGATTATATTTGCACGAAGGGCCATTCTATGCCATGTTTTGATTATATTAGCACGAAGGGTCATTCCGTGCCATGTTTTGATTATATTTGCATGAAGGGTCATTCCGTGCCATGTTTTGAGAGTTAAGTGAGGGAAAGTACGAAGGTTGATGCCGTGCACTTTACTTGATTACTTTTGGTGAGAATGAGAGTAAAAGCACGAAGGTTGATGCCGTGAAACTGTTAATTTTCCTGTTCTCATTAATTATTGGTATTGCCCTGTTTTTTACTTAAATTGTTGACCTTATATCCGGACTGTACTTTCCCCATAGTATGCTCCCCTCCTTCTTAACTGTTTAATTTCTGTGTTTTTTTCTTTTATTGCATATATATGTATTGAACTGCACAGGTTGGTTTGGTAGTCCTGTCTAGCCTCGTCACTACTTCGTCGGGGTTAGGTCAGGCATTTACCAGCACATGGAGTCGGTTGTGCTGATGCTACACTTCTGTGCTCTTTTGTATAGATCACGGTACCGGACCAGCTTTTGGACCACAACAGTAGGATATTGATCGGGAGCTGACTTCAGTCCAGGGACTTTTGAGGTATCCTAGCTGACGTTCGCAGGCCGGAGTCCCTTCTTTGTTATAGTTTGTTTTCCTTGTACCGAGACAAACATTGATGTATTTCTATTCAGACTTGTTTGTAGCACTCTTTAGTAGCTCGTGAGTTAGCGACACCAGTCTTGGGTAGAGAAATGTTAAACTTTCACATTTTGGGTTTTCAGTTATCTATGTTTTAAAGACTTCCGCTTTTAATTAAATGACTCGTTATAATTATTATCGTTGGGATGTTATCAGAAAATGTTTAAATGCTTGGCTTGCCTAGCTCCGACAGTAGGCGCCATCACGACTCCCGATGGTGGAAAATCCGGATCGTGACAACTTCTTAAAGCGTGAACATATCTCTTTTATCAGGTGAGCTTTCAGTTCCATAACTTCTCAATGGAATCTCCACCACACGCACAATCGTGATCCTCGAACTTTGCACAATCTTCTACTGTGTTACCCAAATAATACTCGAAAATAGAAATTTTGTGTGGGTAAAATTTCTAGGAAAATGTGGCTGAAAATTTAAGCCACCATGACTACTTACTCTAAGTCAAAAACCTTATATATTTATAACACAAGTTTTAAGGGTTAAAATTATTTTCCAAAACCTGTTAGGTTTTTCTTTCCACCTGAAAAATAATTTCTTTATTTCCTATTATTTAGGCATACCAGAGACCACAGAATTTAATTAATAAGGCTTCCAATTATGAAATTAATTTCTAATTTTTGAAATTAGTATCAACCATAATTAATTACAAATTACTCCACTAAAAATTCGTAATTGCACTCTTTATTCAATTTCGAAATTCATCTATTAAATCTTATTTAACTACCCATGTTAAGATTCAGATACTAATCAATTAAATTAAATTACTGACGATTTAATTTATTGATTATTTCTTTTAGACTTTCGCTTAACTTATTTCATGTGTCGGATACAAAATCCACCGATCGGAGTTACACATGAATACTAATAAGCTTTCATGAAGGTGTATCATCAATCTCTAAACCGTGACATGGATTCCATCAACTAACAATTACTTCTTCAATGTATTATTATCCAATTTACCAGGCATATTGACACACAAAAGAATCTCGCCTTTTAATAAATCAAAACGATAATAATGTACACAGTTAATAATAATTATATGAAGATTAAGAGTATAAGTACATTTAATGGCTAGAGAGTTTATTTTATTAAGTCAGTATAAAATACATATCTCTACTTGGCCCGTTCAATACATACAAAATGTACTAGCATAAGAAGTTGAAATTAAACCAATCCATAATCAATATAAATTATATTTAATCTTGTGCTACAATCATCCATGATGGTTTGTCCAATTCCGCCACTAGATTGTAAACTCAAACTTTATACTTATAAGAACCAATCATTTAATCTTCTGTATATAAATTAAACTTTATACACCAAATCATCTACTATATAAATAAAAGATAATATATAATTTATTTAATATTTATTATAATTGAATAAATAATTATTTCATAATAAATACTAGTTATACTTCCATTCAGTATACCCTTCCTCTGACTCTCTTTGAGACTAGAAAGAGAAAGAATATAAATTTAAAATTTGAAGCAGGCAGAGGTAACATGGGTTTGGAAATTCTTTCAATTAATTATTTTGAATCAGAGAAGTTGCACTTTGCTTTAAAAAAAATTGAGCATCCAAAGAAAACATATCTACTCTGGTAGTTAGATTGACTGTAATTCAAAATGGTTTAATCAATGCAGCTGCTGAATACAGACTGGTCGGTACTGTCACCTGTGAGTATTTTGACTAAAATTGAATAAGCACGTGATTTCACATGTCAAGAAAGGACAAAAACGTATCTTAGTGTCGTGGAACTTATATCTTAATTTAATCGCCCTAAATCAAAGAGTTTTAGTTGGCGTTTGGGCATAAAAAAAATTATTAAATTTCAAAAAAAAATTAAAGTTAAATTGAAAAAAGCTATTTGGAAATTAACATTATGTTTGGACACATATTTCATTTCAAAAAATATTGCAACTTTTTTAGAGTAATTATTTAGTTGAAAAGGAGAAAAAAAATCCTTCCCGTTTGGACATAGACTTTTTTTACCTTTTTCCAAAAAAAAAAAAAAGATATTGTTTGTTCATAAAATTTGATTAGTTTTTGAAAGATTTTGAAGACAAATTTTCAAGTTCCGAAAACTAGTTTGGGCTAGTTTTTGTGTGAAAATCTATCTTCGCAAAACTTCAACTATTTTTTCAAATAAATTATGTTCAAATGCAACTTCATCTTCAAATAATTAATTTTAACACAATTTTAAAATTCTTTTTCTAAAATTTTAATCAAATTTGTGTCCAAACGCTAGCTTAATTTGAATTTCATCTTCAATTTTTTTTTAATCTTATTAACAAATTCAATCAGATGTATAACCAAACAATATTTTTAAGATTAATTTTGAAAAAAAAAATTATGGACAAACAGCTCCTAAATCTAAAACCACCAGCTTTTGTGGTCCTGGTGAAACTTTCTCCGCAACTAATATTTATACCAAGCTAATGAATGCAACACTTGTTTTTTCTTATACATTTACTATTTAATAATGGTTAAGTCATTATATGTATCTCAACTTTAATTTTGAATTGCAAATGTTAAATCGCTTGGTTTACTGTGAACACCTCATTGATTAAAATATGTATTCTAATTTAAAATTTTGACTGCTAAATTTTAATTGCTTGATTTGATGTAAACACCTCTCATAAAGATAATCAGATTGTAAATTAGTGCCAATAAGTGTCATTGAAATTATTTGTATTTATACTAAATGCATAACCTTAATACAAAACAATATTTTAAAAGGCGAGAACGTGAGGCGAGGTGTTTTACTTAATATGGGGCGAGGCGAAAGGCTCGAGACACAGGACGTAAGCCCCAGGGATCTTTAATGTTTTAATTTATGAATTAATAATAAAGCATAATAAAAGTATAAACGATACATTATAAGTTCAAGAAAACTAAAAAAAATTAAATAAACTCATATAAAATAAAATATTTAGCATGTTTAAGAAGTATAAATAATGTAATATTATTAAAGTTACTATGAAACATAAATTAACTACAACATCTTTACTTTCAAACAATTAAATTATAATGTCTTGAAAAATATTATCAAACTGCATATTTTACCTCTTTAAAAGTAAATACTCAATAAATTTTATCAACGTTGTCATTTAAAATATTACTCCTTCGTGAGTAAAGATAAAATAATTTTTAAATAGTAAAATAAGAAATATATGATAATTTAAGAGACATAAAACTACGACGTGAAGATCTATCAAATAAATATATAAATTTTGATTATCTATTTTTGGACGAAATATTCAAATGATATTCACCTTCACGATGTTCTCAATTAGTAAATATGCAATACTATAGTTCGTCATTTGAGTTACTTACAATTTTTATATTTCCGTAGATACAAAGAACTTTAATCATTCATTTGTTAAAAAATTTTGAGATTCAACAGTGCAAATTAGTGAATTCAACTCATGATTTGCATAGGAATTGTTGGGCGAGTCCCGAGCATTGAGCGTTAGGCGTGTTTAGGGCGCACAGTCGGGCATTTGGGGGCGTAAACTTCATAAAACTAAGCCCCACATATGAGTCTCAAGGCATTTTGATAGTGCCCCGCCCGGAGACGAGTCCTGAAGCGAATCCTAAAAAAGGATTTTAAAACACTGATACAAAAGAGTGATAGATGCAATGATACTTAAAAATAATAGTCATTGTTTTGCATTAAGGTTATGGCATTAGTAGAAATACATATATTTTCAAGGGCTGAAACAACTAATTAGCAATGGTAAGTAATGCATTCTTGGATGACACAAAATGCAACCATGCCCTAAGGCCCAAAGTATGGTTCAAAATTAAATTAGAGACATGCGAAGACAATTGAGTGAGGTCGGGCAGATATCAATAAGGTCGGGGTCGGGGTCGGGCAATCAACAATAAGTACGAAGTCGGACAATCATTAATAAGGTCGAGTTCGGACAATCATCAATAAGGTCGAGGTCGGGCAGGCCGAGGTCGGACAGTCATCAATAAGGGCGAAGTCGGACAATCATCAATAAGGCCGAGGTCGGACAATCATCAATAAAGCTGAAATCGGACAGTCATCAATAAGGCCGAGGTCGGACAGTCATCAATAAGGCCAAAGGTCGGGCAGGCCGATAGTCAATAATAAGGCCGAAATCGGACAGTCATCAATAAGGCCGAGGTCGGGCAGTCATCAATAAGACCGAGGTCGGACAGTGATGAAACAACTAGTTTGCTTTATAATCCTCAAAGGGAATATTCTATTGAATATTCCCTGTAATTGTACTTTTTTAGGGTTTCTAGAGATACCCCTTATAAATAGGAAGAGAGGACTTCCCAAAAAAGAGGTGCTCTCTCTATTTCCCTGTCCCTCTCTCTAAGAAAATATGTAAACACATATCTCTAAAGAGATTAGAGAATCTGTGATCTCACACCTTCATCATAACCAAAAAAGGTCCTAAGGTTCTTCTATTTGCCTATCATTCATCTTTATTAAATGAAAGAGGATACGCTTCACTCAAGATTGGGTGAATATTTTTCTTTATTTACATTTTATTATCATTTAATGTTACTTAATGCATCTATTAAATCTGGCCATATTCACTACCAGCATTTATACTCAACTATTTTTTCTATTTATATTATTCATCTCAGATCTAAAATTAATTATCCTTAACTAGGATTTACTCTCCATCTTCTTATTTAATTATTTTAACAAAAAAAGTCTCATACTTTTTTGCTCAAATAATTTGGCGCCATCTGTAGAGATTTTCTAGTTAAAATGTTAATTTCCTCTGGATCTAAATTCGATTCTAGTTCCACTTTCGTTAATAAATATCTCATCAATACCATTCAAATCGAATAATCACCTCACATATTTGCTTAATTTCTATTATCACCTCACCAATACATATATTTATTGACGTAAATGTTATTTTTGGAAGGTAAAGTGATTTTACTGACTGCTCCCATCTTTACTTTTGGTTGAACTCTATGATTACCAACAAAAAAAAAGGAAAACAATTTGCTGATTAGGAAAAGAAAAAGAATCAAAGAAGATGGTGATGAAATGGCAGCTTTTTTTGGTATTGCTAGTAAGATGGGAAAGCAGTGCTTTTTCAGGAATTGAAATGAAAAAGACACTCAACTATCTCACTACTTTGGTAAAAGTAATAAATCACAATAAAAAATTAGCAGCAATATATTATCTTTACAGAATAGAAAGAACCCCAAAGTGCCTGATCCTTATTGCTAGCTTTTAAGAATGTATTCACTTGCTGTCTATCTTGCTTGGATGTTGGCTTATTTTCTGTCGAAGAAGCATCAAGGATGCCGAAAAGTTTGTTAATTCAGACGTCTCCGTGAAGATGTATGTCCGAATTGTAGTTGACGAGGGCTTGCCTTCTCACTCTAAGATTTAGAGTGTTTTCCGTATATATTCCTCTTTATTCGGCGGAACAATCCTTTTTTGCCAAACTGGTAGCGACCACTAAATGTTTTAACTGACTATTACTTTAAGTGGAATAGAAGCAGGAGCAATCACCCAGAAAACGTATCGTACTCACTAACGCAAGCAAAATTAAGCAAACTGGGACTTACCCATAAAACACAGAAGCTAAGCAAAACTAGGACTCCCACAGAGAACACCCAATATTCTCCAATAAAAACAAAATCGAGTATGCCAGGATTCACCCCTACGTATGCACAAATAGTACGGTGACCTGCAATCTTCCAAAATCTAACAGTGAAACAACGGGTTAATATTTCGGCCTTAGCTCAAAATAACACACCTACGGCCAAGGACCATCGCCAAAAAGAAGAATTCGACCTCACTCGAATTACAACGGGTTAACATTTCGTTCTTAGCTCAAAATAACACCCTTACGGCCAAAAGTCATCGCCAAAAATAAGAATTCGATCTTGCTCAAATTACAACGGGTTAATGTTTCGACCTTAGCTCAAAATAATACCCCTACGGCCAAGGGCCATCGCCAATAAGAAGAATTCGACCTCGCTCGAATTACAACGGGTTAACATTTCGGCCTTAGCTCGAAATAGCACCCATACAGCCAACGGTCATCGCCAAAAAGAAAAATTTGACCTCTCTCGAATTACAACGAGTTAACATTTTGGTCTTAGCTCGAGGTAACACCCCCTACGGCCAAAGGCCATCGCTAAAAAGAATAATTCGACCTCGCTCGAATTACAACGGGTTAACATTTCAGCCTTAGCTCAAAATAACACCCCTACGCCCAAGGGTCATCACCAAAAAGAAGAATTCAACCTCGTCTGAATTACAACGGGTTAACATTTCGGTCTTAGCTCGAAATAACACCCTACTGCCAAGGGCCATCGCAAAAAAGAAGCATTCGACTTCACTCGAATTACAACGGGTTAATATTTCGTTCGTAGCTCAAAATAACACCCCTACGGCCAAGGGCCATTGCCAAAAAAGAATTCGAACTCACTCGAATTACAGCGGGTTAACATTTCGGCCTTAGCTTGAAATAACACCCCTACGGCCAAAGGTCATTGCCAAAAAGAAGAATTCGACCTCGCTAGAATAATATCGGGTTAACATTTTGGCCTTAGCTCGAAATAACATCCCTACGGCCAAAGGCAATCGCCAAAAAGAAGAATTCGACCTCGCTCGAATTACAACAGATTAACATTTCAATCTTAGCTCGAAATAACACCTCTACGGCCAAAGGCCATCGCCAAAAAGAACAATTCGACCTCGCTTGAATTACAACGGGTTAACATTTTGACCTTAGCTCGAAATAACACCCCTACGGCCAAAGAACATCGCAAAAAAGAAGAATCTGACCTCGCACGAATTATAATGGGTTAACATTTCGGTCTTAGTTCGGAATAACACCCCTACGGTCAAAGGCCATCGCCAAAAAGAAGAATTCGACCTCGCTCGAATTAACACTCGGCCTCGCCCGAATTAACATTCGGCCTTCTAAATAAACATTCGACTTCCCTCGACATTAACTATCATTTGACCTAGCTTGAGTTTGATTCACAGCTAGGCCCCGTTCGAGTTGAATAGGTTAACATCTGACTTCGCTTGTACCAATAGACACTCGATCACGCTCGGATTAACACCTACCAACAATTCCTTTGAAACCATCAATCGAGAAAAACGCTCAAGGAAAAGAAAAATAGAATCAGGAATGAGCAGGGAAAAGTAGCATTCCAAATCAAAAGTACTAGAAAAGGCATCTTACAAGGGTCGAATCGCCCGTCCAGATATGAGGACGTGAATGACCTCCTCCGATGCCGTCGTCCTTGCCAAAGCCTCCATCCCGACCTCGTCGTCCTTCTCCAACTCTACCGCCTTCTTCATTAACTCATCACTTGAGTCATTGGCCTGATCGCACTCTGCTCAAATTCAGCCCGCGGGGATACCACTTTTTGACCCAAAGAGCGGCACCTCAACCGTGATCCACACTAGTCAACCTCCCTATCCGAATTTCTTGACCTATGATTAATGAAGTTCTCTCACCGAGCTTGACCAAAAGACGACCTCGATAAGCGGAGGGACTAACTGTATGGGTCAAAATCATATCAGAGAAATTAGACATGCAGAGATAATTAGGCAAGGTCGAGCGAAGATCAATAAGGCCGAGGTCGGGCAGACCGAGCTCAGACAGTCATCAATAAGGCCGAAGTCGGACAGTCATCAATAAGGCCGAGGTCGGGTAGGCCGAGATCGGACAATCATTAATAAGGTCGAGGTCTGGCAGGCTGAGGTCGGAGAGTTATCAATAAGGCCGAAGTCGGACAGCCATCAATAAGGCCGAGGTCGGACAGTCTTCAATAAGGCCGAAGTGAGTCAGTCATCAATAAGGCCGAGGTCGGACAATCATCAATAAGGCCGAAGTCGGACAGTTATCAAAAAGTCCGAGGTCGGGCAGGTCGAGGTCGGACGATCATCATTTATATAAGGCCGAGGTCGGGCAGTGATGAAACAGCTAGTTTGCTTTGGAATCCTCAAAGGAAATATTCCCTCTAATTGTACTTTTTTAGGGTTTTTGGGATACCCCTTATAAATAGTAATAGAGGACTTCCCAAAAAGGAGGAACTCTCTCTATCTCCTTCTCCCGCTCTCTAAGAAATTATGTAAACACACCTTTATAAAGAGATTAGAGGATCTGTGATCCCATACCATCATCAGATCCAAAAAGGGTCTTAAGGTTCTTGTATTTGCCTGTCATTCAACTTTATCAAATGAAAGAGGATCCACCTCACTCAAGATTGAGTGAATCTTTTCCTTTATTTACATTTAATGTTATTTAATGCATCTATTAAATCTGGCCATAATCACTGCTAGTATTTATACTTAGCTATATTTTTCTATTCATATTATTTATCTCGGATCTAGAATTAATTATTCTTAACTAGGATTTACCCTTCATCTTCTTATTTAATTAATTTAACAAAAAAGATCTCCTACTTTTTTACTCAAACAATCCAGCTCGAATAGTCGCAATGAAATGCTTAGAGAAATCCACCACCCTAGATCCACGCACATATAACTGGAATTGCAATAGTAGAATAAACAAAATTTTGCATAAGTGACTGGTTTTAAACTTGGGAGATGAAGCATTATAATTTGAATTATTCACGAAATATGACACCGGATAACGGGAATGAGTCCGAAACTTTTTTGATGATTTTTTGGACAAGAAAGTATATTTTTAATGCTAAAAAAAAAGTTACATAAATAGATATTTCGCAGTATTATACTGCGAATTACCTTAACGAAAATTTAGCCGTTAAAGTAATTCGCAGTATAATACTGCGAATTATAATTCTTTTTTTTTTTAATAATTCGCAGTATAATACTGCGAATTACAAAAAAAAAAATTTATAATTCACAGTATTATACTGCGAGTTATTTAAAAATTTTTTTTTTTACTAATTCGCAATACCTTTATTAATTTGGTCCCATCAATTAACTGACATAACAATAATTCAAACTAGTACACCAAGATTAGGTAATTAGTTGAATTCAAATTAGTAACACGCTCTTATAATCTAGCTGGGTTCATCAAAGAATTTATATTTTCTAAGAGCGGCGGAGCATGAATTAGTTGTTGTGGTGAGAAAATTCATATTTTCTATCTTCTTGTTTTGAACAACTTAAGTCGAGAGTAACATAAGTTTTTTAGGCAAAGAATCTTTGTATATCACTACCCAAATTGTTTAACGTTAGCGTGTTTCGTCATTGAAGTATATAGTGTTTCAGTTTTCTCATTCAAATATATATTGTAGTGTACTTTTATTACTTCTTTCTTTCATTTAAGAAAGATAGATCTACTGTTCATTTTTTTTTTGTCAGGAAGGCATCTTTTATTTCTAAGAAAACTAATTCTGTAAAGTAATTGGTACTTCTAACACAATAGAGATTTTTTCTTAGCAAACAAGAAAAGGTTAATTCTACAAGTAGTTTTGCATCAAAATACTTGAGAAGATAAACAATCTTCCTAGCAATAATTTACTAGATAAATTTTAAAAAAAAAATAACTCAGATTTCGACATATTTTAATTATCATAAAAGTACAAGATTTTGCAAATAAAAATAAACTCAGACTTTAGCAACCAATAACACAACCAAAATAAAATTAGTTAATTGTGAAAAAGATGAAACCTATGTGAAAAAAATTATTTTCTTGTAAAAAAAATTTAATAATTAATTCGCAATATAGTTCTACGTTTTATATGTTTGAATTATTGTTATGTCAGTTAATTGGTGGGGCCAAATTAATAAAGGTACTGCGAATTAGTTAATTTTTTTTTAATACTCCCTCCGTTTCAATTTATGTGAACACATTTGACTAGGCACGAAGTTTAAAAAAAGAGAGAAGACTTTTGAACTTGTGGTGCAAAATGAGGCACATATATTTTGTGTGGCTATAAATCATTGCATAAAGGTAAATTGTTTCCAAATAAGGAAAATGGTCATTTTTTTTTGCATGAACCAAAAAGGAAATAGGTTCACATAAATTGAAACGGAGGGAGTAATTCACAATATAATACGAAATTTTTTTGTAATTCGCAGTATTATACTGCGAATTATTTAAACATATTTTTTAAATAATTTGCAGTATTATACTGCGAATTACTTTAACGGCTAAATTTCCGTTAAGGTAATTCGCAGTATAATACTGCGAAATACCTATTTGTATAACTTTTCTTTTAGCATTAAAAATATATTTTTTATCCAAAAAATCATCAAAAAAGTTTCATACTCGAATGGGAATAGCTCATACTGCGAATTATTTAAAAAAATTTATTTTTATTTTATAATTTGCAGTATTATACTGCAAATTACTTTAATGACTAAATTTCCGTTAAGGTAACTTGCAATATAATACTGTGAAATACCTATTTGTATAACTTCTTTTTTTTTAGCATTAAAAATATTTTTTTTTTTCAAAAAACCATCAAAAAGATTTCGAACTCGAATGGGAATAGTTCATCAAGAACAAAGAAAAATAAGTGCTTTGGAAGGAGAAAACGTACGTACTATCTAGTTTTGAAACGACAAGACCTCGTGCAGTGCACATCCAACTGAAGCACACACTCTGATGTGAAATAGATATATTAATTTATGAGCCCTGTGGCATGGGGATGTGTGTCTAAACACCAACTTAGATTTAGCGTATCTACCAATTTATCACTGTCTCGCCCATACAATCAGTTTACCCGCGAATTTGGATAACAATTAAACTTATAATATAATTTTAAGAATACGTAATTTTACATAATATCAATTGATAAACATAAAGATTAATAATAAAAATTAACAACAAGAAAAAATAAACTAATGTTGAAACACAATTCAACCCTCGGGCTAGAGTGCCCTCGAACTGGTTATAACCAAAATAGTCAAGAAATAAGTAAGCTGAGGAACAAGAATATGAGCTAAAGAAAAACTGTTGTATTACTTTAATCTTTTAAGTCGCTTACAATTGATTGAAACTCCTCTTTATATACTAGATGAATTCTAATTATGGTATAACTCTAATTACATAAGAAAATTCCATGATTAGCTAATGAATCGTCCTTGATTTGATCCATTCCGAAAATTTCGCCATGATCTTTGACCAGTCACAGATATCTCGCCTTTCTGTTATTATGCTACCTTCGATCTTGCTCGATGTTGACGACCCAAAAACCACTAGTCATGATTGCACCTAACTCGATCCGCTAAGTAAGCCAACTAACAAAAAAAAAAAAATCTAAAAGAGATTATAGGAAAATAGTAAAGAATTATCTGAACATTTACAAATTGACTCAAGAACTGAGAGTACAAATCACGAGCTTCTAAAACTTGGAATTTACAAAACTGGTACGAATAATTACACGATCTGTTTGAAATTTACACAACAGATTAGCAAAACCTAAGCTACCAAGAACAAGTGGCAGCATTATCCGAAGCGCACGAACATCTTCAGAGTCAACACTCAACGTCACCAGTAGCTCCGCTCCAAAAATCTGTACGCAATGTACATAAGTGTAGTATCAGTACAACCGACACCATATACTGGTAAGTATTTTATCTAACCTCGTCGAAGTAGTGACGAGGCCATTTAGTTAAAAGATGCTTAATGATAAACCTGCAATGTGAATCAACAATAGAACAATACCACAATATAATTGAGAAGAACACATGAAACGGATACGCAAAAACAATAACCGAGTGTTAACAGAGATCATAATTTGGCATTTTCAAATACCTCGACCAATCATTTCCTTAGAATGAAACCAATAACCAACAACAGGCAGTTCTTAACTTTCATTGCATGAGGAATGTATTCGGATATCAAGTCAACTGAACGGTAACACCTTTCGTACTTTATCTCGTCCTTACCCGACATATGTATGATAGAACCAACCAGATAACCGAAATACCGATAACATGAATCACAAGGTAGGAAATACACAAGTAGAAATAACGAACAATGATAACTAAATGAACAACAGTAAAAGACTAGGCGGAAAGCATGTGAGTGACGACAACAGTTGGAAACAAGAAAAATTAATTTCAACTAACTAGCATGATAGAGGCCTAAGTACAAATATAACAAACAAGAAGAAAACACATAATTTTTACAAGTTAACAAGTAGAGGCATGAATGACTAGCATGGTGGAAGGCTTGTACCAAAGTGTAACATAATAAATGCAACATGAGGGTAATTCATGAGGGTAATTATAAAAGCAGGAAAATAGGTATGATATTTGCAAGTTTAACAAGCATAAGATATGAGCGACACAACAACAAATGATATAGAGATAACTGATAGAATAATAACAACAAGTCACATCAGATTTGGGATTGCGACAATAACAACTCAAGGTAAAGACATGAACATATACACGAAAAACAAATATCACAACATAATGCATGTCCCTCATCCTCGTTTCAACGGAAACATCCATTGTGCCATGACCTCACGATGATATAAAAGCATAACAGTATAAATTGTTGGTGTTCCTGTGTTAAAAATCAGAAAATCAGAGAAGTAACCAAACGTTAGTTCAATAAACAAAACGTGAAATAATAATTCCGAGCCCACAAGTTGCTTATGTGTCCTTAAGGAATTTAATCCCCTCACTGTTGCCCAAGATTTTGGATTAATTCCTCCCAGGATAGAACGGAATAACTATTCTGCAATACTGGCAATCGAAACTACAAAATTTCAGCGAACTTAACAGACGGAGCAAATCACACTCGACACTTATGTTTATTTGAAAATAATGCAACAATATAGAAAAGAGGGGAGAAATTTTCAGATATTTCCATGTCTTAAAAAATGAGGCCAAGCCTCTAAATTTATAGACAACGAAAGGGTGAAATGAAGAGGTACAATCCAAGAGATGCCTCTTCCATTTTCCATTCACACCCCTTAATAAAAACGCAATAATCCCCCACATGAATGGGGAATGGACATATGTGAAAAAAAAATATGCATGAAAATACTGTGTGATTCGCAAGTAAGGATTAGTCGCATCTGGATAAGTAGGTTTCCCTTTGAACTTTC
>MU781177.1:15565-36370 GCA_026770625.1 Nicotiana glauca
TTGTCGCTTGACTATCACAATCTATACATATAGGTGCCAAAAGTTTGGGCAAAAATAGAATATCTTTCAAGAAATTCCGGAGCCATTCATCTTCTTCACAGGCCTTGTCTGAGGCTATAAACTCAGCCTCCACTGTAGCGCGATCAATGCACATTTGTTTGGATGATTTCCAATACATCGCTCATCCACCGACTGTTTAGAATCGGTTGAACCGGTGATCTAATTTTCATCACTATACCTTTCTATTTTCGCGGGATACTTATTGTAGTGCAAAACATAATTTGGAGTATACTTCAAAACTTGTTTCATTGTCATGAACGTTCAATGCAAACTTCCTTATGTTGTAGACTAATACGTCACGACTTTCGATTGCATATCATATTATTGACTACACTTAATGTAGTAATGGTATATTATAGCAACAGCTGGAATGACTGGCATCAGTTGTGACCACAACCTTTTAATATATATAACATATTTATCGATCACTCCATCATTTTCAAGCATTTGTATGTTATTTATTCATACGCCTATATGATATACAAATTATAGCACCTCCATTCATGAAACAGATCCAACTTGTAATGGATTTTGATCATGTTCATCGGTTGGTTCACCTCATTATAGACCAACGTATTCATACATTCGTTCATGAACGGTCGTGTCCATACTAAAACATACAGACGTATCTTTCTATGAAAAGTCACAATCTTCAAAGTGACATTATTTCATAAAAGAACTAAATAATATAAATTTTCATTAAAAAAATAATTTTTCGAGAAAGGCATGTGACCAACTTCCGAATTAGTAGTTTCATCAACTAGTCTTCATTAAGACGAAATAATTGATGAATTTACCAACTACTATATCAATGGGTTTCAAAAATTATATCATTTAGACATTACGTCTAACATTGACTTTTGTCATGCATAAGCTAAAAGCCCCCACATTTTAAATATTTTATCAACATATCATCTACATATAATCAAATAATGACTATATGATTTGAAGTATTCTTAACGTAAACACATTTGTTTACACTCATTAATTTTTGAAACCGTTTGACAATATTATTTGGTCAAATCTCGCATGTCATTGTTTGGGTGCCTGTCTTAGTCTGTAAAGTGACTTAACAAGTTGGCACACCTTATTTTCATTTCCGGGAACCACGAACCCTTCAGGTTGTTCCATATAAATTTCTTCCTCCAAATATCTATTTAAGAAGGTTGACTTTACGTCTATTTGATGAATTTCAAGGCCATACACGGCGGCTAACGCTATTACCATCCGAATAGATGTAATTCTCTTTACCAGTGAGCATGTGTCAAAGTAATCAAGACATTTTCGTTGTCTTAATCCTTAATCAATCTTGTCTTATATCTATCAATAGTACCATCTCTTGAAAATCCATTTGGAATCCAAAAGTTTATTTTCTGAAGGAAGATCAACCAATTCCCAAGTATGATTACTTAATATGGATTGTGTCTCACTATTGACTACCTCTTTCTAACATTGCTTCTTTAAATGTTTGAGGCTCACTTTCTAACAAGAATGTCAGGAAATCTGGTCTAACGGAAGTAGTTGTCTTTTGACGTTTACTACATCTTAGATTCACCTCATTAGGTGTAATTTCTTTTATTCTTCCCGAGGTCGCTTAGATATTTCACTAGACAACTCACATTCCTTTTTATACGGATAAATATTCTCAAAGAATTCAGCATTATATGATTCAATTATCGTATTAATATGAATGTTGGGATTTTCTGATTTATGAATCAGAAAACGATATGCCTTACTATTTGTTGCATATCTTATGAAAACGGAATCAACATTCGATCCGATTTTTATCCTTTTGGGTTTAAGAACTTGCACTTTACCCAAATATCCCCCACACTTGAAAATATTTAAAGTTGGGTTTTCTTCCTTTCATTCATTTTTCGTATGAATGGATTTCATTTTGCTATGGGGAACTCAATTGAGTGTTCAGTTAGCTGTAAGAATAGCTTCTCCCACAAGATATGGGTAAACCAGAACTTACAACAAGGCATTTTATCATCTCCTTTAATGTTTTACTCATTCTTTCCGCAATTCCATTAGATTGCGCTAATGAAAGGGCAATCGTTTGATAATAATACCACATTCCAAATATATTTCTTGAAAAGGAGATTCAAATTCACTATCCCTATTACGTTGTAGAACCAACTGCAAGAACTATTGTTTGTGTCATAATAGAGTCAGAATAAATGGTAAAGTTTTTAATCTTCAAACCAGTCTGACACAATCAGAATTAATAAACGGTGAAGTTTTTAATCTTCTAACCGAGTAATACCTCATACCAGATCTAATAAACGGTGAAGTTTTTAATCTTCAAACCAAGTAATATGTGACACAATAAAATTTAATAAACGATGAAGTTTTTAATCTTCAAACCGAATAATAATTAGAGTAGAAAATCACTAAGATTTTAATCTCCAAAACGAGTAAAAAGTCACTTAAACTTTAATTTCCGACAAATGAGTAGAAAGTCACGAAGACTTTAATCTCAACGAACGAGTAAAACATCACGCAGATTTTGATCTCGAAGCAGGAGTAGAAAATCACGAAGATTTTATTCTCCATAATGGGTATAGAAAATCACGAGAATTTTAATTCTCTTTCCAAATGATTTTCCAACTAAACCACTGAACCCCTAAACATTTCTAACAGTTTGATATGTGTTATTCTTATTGATCCAATATCTATATGTAAATGGCATAAATCACAAAGTTGAGAGAGAAAATAGAACCAATTTAATATAGTTCTGTTCTCTTCAAACATCCGCCAAAATAAATTATTCAAGCCCGAAACGTCGTGTCATTTGGCTCATTCAAAGACATCCGTTCTTAATCATTACACTGAATGATGTACTCCAAAGCTATGTAAGATTTTCCTCCCAACAGAGAATATATCTTCTCATTATAAATATGGTGCCTTCATCATTTGCCTTGTAATCGTGTATCACAGTACTTGTAGGAATATTTATGCCTGCATCATATGCCATTAATCATGATGGCAATTGGCATCTTTGCCAATGCTTAACAAGTATTGACAATAAATATTGACCTTGATCATCAATGAACATTTCATGTGCCAGGAACTCTTGGCATGACAATTGACAAAGCAAAGGCAACTGTGACTCCTTTCTCAAACGACACATCCAGTTGGTTATTAAATCAGTGCCCTATCAACGTAATTTGTTGGTGGTATAAAATTAATTCGACGTTGTGACTTTCCATCAAATAGCACTTTGAATCAATACCACTACTAATAGTAGTTATATAACACCGTATCTGTTGTGTCATTTCAATCTCAAGCATGCATTATCGGAATGCAATTGCCATCACCCAGAACCAATTAAAATTCATGGCAGATGGCAAGGCCATGTTCGTAAGACACAATACAAGCAAACAGTATTCTCTGGTGCAGAGTGCTAACAGATTTTAAACCAACTCTTCTTCTCCTTTAATTTATGTCTTTCTATATACCTTGTATTAGTATTTTTCCTTTGCCAAAAAGGGACACATGTCCATTTGTTGAGCAATAAAAAAAAAAACTAATAATTGTATACCAACTTTGAAACTGATATGGTTTGTCTTAATGTACACAATTCATCCAAAATATGCACTCCGCATATATATAGAACTTAAAACATCGTACCACACACCATCTTCATGTTCTTGCATCATAGCAAGATCTTTATCTATCAACCATCTGCCAATAATTCTTTTACTCTGTTTAGTCTCCAACAAGTAGATGTTAAGATGCACACAGAAAATAAAAATTAAATTCCTTAAGATTGTTGGTGTTCCTGTGTTAAAAATCAGAAAATCAGAGAAGTAAACAAACGTTAGTTCAATAAACAAAACGTGAAATAATAATTCCGAGCCCACAAGTTGCTTGTGTATCCTTAAGGAATTTAATCCCCTCACTGTTGCCCAAGGTTTTGGATTAATTCCTCCCAGGATAGAACGGAATAACTATTCTGCAATACTGGCAATCGAAACTACAGAATTTCAGCGAACTTAACAGACGGAGCAAATCACACTCGATACTTATATTTATTTGAAAATAATGCAACAATATAGAAAAGAGGGGAGAAATTTTCAGATATTTTCATGTCTTAAAAAATGAGGCCAAGCCTCTAAATTTATAGACAACGAAAGGGTGAGATGAAGAGGTACAATCCAAGAGGTACCTCTTCCATTTCCCATTCACACCCCTTAATAAAAACGTAACATAAATAAAATGGCACGACATTGCCCTTCTTTCTTTTAGTTTCAATAATATGGCATGTCATCACCTTCGTGCTTTTACTCTCAATAATATGGCATGGCAACACCCTTCATGCTTTACACTCTCCTTCACATGATAATGTATAAACAATGGCATGGAATCACCCTTCGATCTCTCCGGTACAGGTTCAGCTCTATGAACAACTTCTTGTGATGGTTCAAGCTCAGTTCAGCTTGGTGCTCGATTTTGATTTTGGAGTTGTACTACCGCAGCATGTTGAGTCTACAACATCTCGAATATCATCCAAAGGCTAATTATGCCCTCTTCACCGCTCTGTGCATTCTGATTGGCCGCTCGAGCATCTCTGCGGATGCTATTTTCATGGTAGACGCCCAAATTTCCATTAATGGCAATATGGGAGCTAACGTCAATTGGGTTCACGGTCGGAGGTCCATCGGTGTTGACTGGAGGCACTCCGTTTCCTAAGGCGACTGTATTGTCGTTTTCGCCATGGAAGCCGAGGCCATTGTCTGTATGTGTGGGTGCTACTTGAGAGTTTAACATGTTGATCGTGAAATCAAAGACACTTAAAAGAACAAGCGTAAAGTAGTGTATGTTATGAGAATTAATACCAGGCAATCACTATTATCCTTAACCCCACGGTAGGCGCCAAACTGTTTACCCTCAAAATTGGATAACAATTATACTTATAATGTGGTTTTAAGGACATATGATTTCACTTAATATCAATTGGTAAACGTAAAGATTAGTAATAGAAATTAACAATAAGATAAAGTAAACCAATGTTGAAACGTAATACAACCCTCGAGCTAGAGTGCCCTCGAACTGGTTGTAACCAAAACAGTGAAGAAATAAGTAAGCCGATGAACAAGAATATGAGCTAAAGAAAAAGTGTTGTATTGCTTTGATCTTTCAGAATGTAAGTCGCTTACAAATAATTGGAACTCCTTTTTATACAGTAGAAGAATTTTAATTATGGTATAACTCTAATTACAGAAGGAAATTCCATGATTAGCTAATTAACCGTCATTGATCTGATCCGTTCTGAGATTTTCACCATGATCTTCGACCAGTCATGGATATCTCGTCTTTTTGTTATTATGATATCTTTGATTTTGCTCGATGTCTGCCTCATTCTGTCTCAATCACTACCGATTTAGAACATGACAAAAAGGGCATAAATATAAAATCATTTAAAATTTAAACAAATTTAAATTTGAAACCATAACTAAAATTTTGGATCCGCTATCAAACCCGGAATTTCATAGTTGGATCTTATACTCGTTAGCTCCTCCTTGTGTACGCTCCACGACCTATATATACCTAATCTTATTGTCATAAATCTATCATCAACTAGCTTCTGAGTTCGTGCTCTCTTTCAGCTACTACCATTCTTTCCCTCCACCTACTTGCTTTCACCATGGCCTTTAGGCCTATGCCACTTCTCTTTGCATTTTTGCTTCTCATCGCTTCAAGTGTATGTCTATTCAACAATTGTTCATTTCTATAACTACAAAAGATACTTACCTACTTTACTATGCTTAGATCCATAAGATTAAATACAACATAGAATATGAACTGTAGGAGTCTTATCCTACATTTTGCATTATATTGCTAAGCATGACTGAGCATTTACATAAAGAAGTTTGTTCTTATATTCATGCTCATGACAAACACATTTTAACTAGAACAAAATACTTACATTTATGATACTAAGATTCTTTTAAATAATTATATGTACCCAAAAATAAAGCATAGTTCACAAAAGTGACGTTAGTTCATGAACCTTTTATTCCTTTTGGTTGCAGATCGGAGATAGCAACACCGCCCCTGGTGCTTTCCCACATAGTAAGATATCAAGCCCCCCACCACCACTCAATGCATCCTCTCCAACCACTCCATACCCACCCACCCAGGCGACTCCTCCTCCTCCTCCACCGCCAGAAAAGGCACCGTCACCGCCACCTCCGGCTGTCAAGCAACCACCACCTCCTCCACCACCACCAGCCAAGAAACCACCAGTCCCTGCTCCCCCCGTTTCACCACCAAAGAACACAGCAGGTAATAAGTCATTTATATAAAAGTTTGTCCTATCTTTACTTTATAAGTCATTTATATAAAAGTTTGTCCTATCTTTACTTTCTTTCCTGCATTTGTTTTTTCTTATGTCTAGTATTTAGACAAATTTGACTCTTTTTCTATTTATAATAGAAAACTATTTATACGATCTTATGCATTGAAATCGGGCAATAGAAACATAGTCACACTATCTCCATAAAAAAAATAAAAAAAATAAAAAAATAAAAAGAAAAGTAACAGAAAAAGGACTGGAATCCATACGTTGAATAACAATTTTTTTGAGCCGTATGCATCAAAAGATACTTGTAAGGTTCCTAAGGGATATAATATTTCCCTAATCAAACGGCCTTATTGAAAAGATTATATTTTTAGGCCAAAAGGTTGATAACGAGATCTGGAATCTTATTGATCTTATATATAGTATTTCAATATCGAGAATAAGATCAAAGATGTGTATCTACTAGGTCAGAAATAAGCATTGGGTCAAACTCTTCTTTCGTCTGAAACAACGATTTTTATTAGCAATAGCAAAGAAGGGAACACCATATAAGTTACACGCAATGCAAGTCACTTATAAGGTAATTATAAGGAAATCCCTATAATAAACATTAACTGGAAACCTGATTAATCTTTCTATAATTAATCTTCAATTGATCTCTGGAATGTCCTTCTTCGGTAACAAGTTTTTCTATGTGCAGACTGCGTTCCCCTATGCCAGGTGAGGTGCAAGTTGCATTCGAGGCAGAATGTATGCCTAAGAGCATGCACTACTTGTTGTTTAAGATGCAAATGTGTTCCACCAGGCCAATATGGGAACCTAGACAAATGTGGCAAATGTTATGCTAATATGACCACACGCGGAGGCAGGCGCAAGTGCCCATGAAAATTGAGATTGAAGCTCTAAGATGGTTTATATAGGAACTGTTGCATGACTTTGCATAGGTGAATTGTAATAGCTGACTAGCACCAGTAATAATTTTCAGATGAGATTTTGATGAACAAATGCCCTACTTGACACAATGACTGGCTGGGTCATTTCATTCCATGTCATCCCTTTGCTTCAGTAGTTAACACTAATTTATGCAGTACTTTTATTATATCTGCTTTTCCTATTTTACTTTCTCCTTTTTCTTCCTTGTGTAAGTAAGAAGAGCAGCTAGTATCTCTTCTTGATTTGCTTCTCCACACAATATACTTCTGTTAGGGTGAAAGTTAAATAAAACGCAACCTTCTAAGTTCTAACTCTAATAAGCTCTTTGGCGAGTTTATGCAAGTTTGTCAAGCTTTTTTATATGCTCGTTTAGGGAGCGGTACAAGTAATTGATGATGTGAAGAATAGCAGTTAAGTAACCATAGCAAATGCCACAAGTTTATTATAAAGAGTTTTAAGTTCTATATACACGGATAGAGATCTATATTTCTTACACCATCATGTTAAGTCGACCTGCAACAAAAGTTGACGGCAACAACAAATAACTCATCATCTTATAAACAAATGTTTGTTTCTTTTATTTTTTACCCTCCCCAAGAGTATCCCACTTTGCTACTATGGGGACTCGGACTCCGCAACCTTAGTATCGGAGGTGGAGGGTCCTTACTACTTAAGCAACTCTCTCTTGTCTAAACAACTTTGCTTGACCAGGTAAACATGACCCTCTAACTTTGGGCTCCAAATTGATTTTCCCTCTTATGTTTAGCTGTGACAGCGCGAGTAAGAGCACTTACATCCTTCTCATTGTCATCTCTTGTCTCTCTTTGTCCTTAAAAACCAAGCTTCTTAAACTTTTTGACCTTAAGAGATTCGCATGTTAGTCTTGCTATATCTACGGCCTTACAACAACAAAAAACCCAGTGTATTCCCACAAGTGGTGTCTGGGAGGGTGGTGTATACTTAGACCTTATCCCTATCTTTAAAAAGGTATAGAGGTGGTTTCCAATGGACCCTCGGCTCAGGGAAGATAAAGAGAAGGGCCAATATCACGCAAACCAATCGGAAAATCAGGCGAAAACACACAACTATCACTAGCTAGTACAATTAAATCTGAAGCAAAGGCAACCACAAGTAATAAAAGAAGTCGAGAAAGGCGAAAATACATAAAGACACTAAGTGGTGTACTAAAACTACTATAACAAAACAAAGACAAAGCTCGACTACCTAACCTTCTACCCTAATTCTTAACCTTCACATTTTCATATCCATGGTCATGTACTCGTAAGCTGGAGCAATGCTATATCTTTCCTAATTACCTCTCCTCAATACTTTTTTGGCCTGCCTCTACCCCTCTATTGGCCCTCCAAGACTAACCCCCCACACCTCCTCACTGGTGCATTTGTATCTCTCCTCTTCACATCTCCGAACCATCTTAGTCTTGCCTCCGTATCTTGTTCTCCACAGAGGCCACACACACCTTGTCCCGGATAACTTCATTTCTAATTCTGTCTAATCTGGTATGCCCACACATCCATCTCAACATCCTCACCTCAGCCACCTTCATCTTCTAGACATGAGCTTTCTTGGCTGGCCAGCACTCTGCCCCATACAACATAGTCAGTACCGCTTTATAGAAGTTCCCTTTTAAGACTTAGTGGCACATTTTTATCACACAAGACGCTTGAAACGAGCCTCCATTTCATTCATCCCGCCCCAATATGATGTGTGGCATCCTCGTCGATTTCCTCATTCCCTTGAATAACAGAAGCAAGAAACTTGAAACACTCTCGCTTAGGGATGACTTGTGAATCTAGCCTCACGTCTTCGTCTACCACCGGATTCGCACTACTGAACTTGCACTCCAAGTACTCTGTTTTGGTCCTGCTCAACTTTAAACCTTTAGAATCTAGGGTATGCCTCCAAACCTCTAATCTCTCGTGAACACCGCCGCACATCTCGTCAATCAGCACAATGTCATCTGCAAATAACATGCACCACCGCACTTCACCCTGAATGTGGCGCGTCAGTGCGTCGATTGCTAGAGGAAATAGGAAAGGGCGAGGGCTGACCCCTGGTGCAACCCCATCATAACTAGGAAGTGTTCCGAGTACCCTCCCATTGTCCTCACTCGAGTCTTAGCTCCATCAAACATATCCTTAATAGCCCCAATGTATGCAACAGAAACACCTCTGGCCTCCACACATTGTCACAGAACTTCCTTCGGAACTTTATCGTAAGCCTTCTCTAAGTCGATGAACACCATGTGTAGATCCCTCTTCCTCTCCCTATAATGCTCCATCAATCTCCTAACAACGTGAATGGCTACTATGGTTGAAAGTCCTGGCATAAATCCGAATTGGTTCTCAGAAATGGATACAATCTTCCTCACCCTCAACTCCACCACTCTCTCCCAAACTTTCATAGTATGGTTTAGTAACTTGATACCCCGATAGTTGTTTCAATTTTGTATATCACCATTGTTCTTATACAACGGGATCATCATGCTCCATCTCCATTCATGTGGCGTCACCTTCGTCCTAAAAATAACATTAAATAACCCAGTGAGTCACTCCACGCCCGCCCTACCTACGCTCTTCCAAAATTCCACTGAAATTTTGTCTGGCCCCGTCGCTCTCCCCCGGCTCATCTAGAGCCCTGCTCATCTTACGCATAGCCCGCTGCTCAGTTGTTGCCTTATTAATAAGCTATTTGTCCTGCATCTGACTTCATCGTTAGTGGATGCCTATTCAAATTGCATATGGATATTCTTATGGAAATGTTTTGCTCATGCCTTTTGCTCTAACAAATGGATACACGAGAGACATATGAACTCACATACACATATCAATCTTATAAGTATAGCATCTGGTCACATTTTAAATCGACAATGCCCACCTACTTTAAAAGGAAGATGTAATATGTAAATGAAAAGATTCAGAAATACCTGTTATTTGTCAAAACCAGTTTCATGATGACTCCAAGTATAACTATTATATCTATTGCAGCAATATAAGCACTATAAGATTGTTTTCAAGTGGCATCCTCTGCAAAGAGTCACACACCATTATTAATCTGCATTCACAAGGAGGAAAAGAAAAAGAAAGAGGCAAACATATTTCAGAAGTATCACAATAGTGGCTGCAGCAAACTCTTGAGAGAAGTACAAAATGCTAGAGTACTCTATTCATAGTAAAGCATAAGATTAAGTCATAATAAGCAAACCTCCATAGAATTACCAAATATCAGCATCTCAGTGTAGCTTCAATGTCTAGTAACAACAAGTCGTGATCAGCTCTGGATTAAAAAAAGTACCCCTTTCAAGTAGTTAGATAGTGGGAAGGCTTTGCTCTATTCTTTTTCTCTTTCATTGTTGAACCACCAGGATGATTGAATCTAAACATATGCGAAATTCAGGAGTTCATTTTGCCTCTATTTAGCAGTAAATACATACTATTACAGACCCTTCAAGAAACTAACAAAGAGAAAAGAGCATTATATGTTCCAATTTTTCACAACCAGAGGAAAACTGATCAACTCAACATCAAGCACAGCTAATAAAACAGAGTGGACGTAAACCGCAAAAGATTCAGAGAAGAAGCCTTATTTACACAAGAAATGAAGAATACAATCTGGTATTCAAGGATGGCCAAACAATAGTAGAAGACAGTGGGCTCATGTTACAAAAATTTTCCCAAAACCATAACACACTGTTCAAAATCTTTTCTTTACAATTTAAACAATCAAGAAACTGGTATTTACTTGGTCAAATTGACACGTTGTCTCAAAAGACACCACAAGCAAAACTAAAATCCACTATGTGAATAGAAAACCTTGCCTAGTTACAATTTCATGTCCAGAAAAAAGCACTTAATAGCACCCAATAGAGGGAAAAGAACTATGCAGAATTTGTATCACCATCAGAATTAAGCAACTCCTCCCAGTCAATTTCTTCCTCCTCTTCGTCTTTCACCCTCAACACCTCCAATATCTTCCTAACTTTATCCTTGGCTTTCTGACTTGCCAAAATTTCCTCAAGTGTTATCAACAAATCCTCTGCAACAGCCTCTTTTGCCAATCCTTTAAACCTAAGTCCACCATGGCTTAGTCCATATAATGCAGTAACACAACTCTCACGAATAGATTCTGCATCAAACTCTCCCTGTCTCAACATACCCACAAAACACTCCACAGCACCCCCATCAAGCATAGATCCTCTCCCCTCTAAACTCGCTGCCATGTTACACAGTATTGACAGAATTCGACCCGTCATATGACCCGTTCTCAACATGCCTAATAGCGATTGAACCGCACCAAGTTTCACCAACTTACTCCTGTTACTCTGAACCAAAGAAAGATGATACAGTGACAAAGCAGAATCATGCCGCGTCCGTTCGGACTCAGAACGGAGGGAGTGAAGCAGAGGAGGCAGTGCCCCCAAAACCCCAATTGCAGTTTTGTTCTGATCATCTAAAGCTAAACTGAAAAGTGCACCTGCGGCATGTTCTTGCGATTCAGGGAATCCTCCTTTTAATACGTCAATTAACGGCGGAACAATTCCAGAACGAACAATCTTCACCTTGTTTCCATTTTCTAACGAGAGGTTCACTAGCGCTGCTATTGAATTCACCTGTACTGAAGCATATCTCGAGGAGATGAGAGAACGAAGAGCTGAGAGCAAACGAGGAGTGCAGAGCTGAAAACGGGTTTCTTCTCGGGTCCGGGTCAGCTTTCTAAGTGAGATCACAGCTTCTTCTTGTTCAAACACGTGGGAGCTCTTCAATTTGATGATGAGTTCATCTTCTTCACAAGAGTTAGTGTTTGTGGGGGCCATTTCGGAGGAGGACGCTGAAGAGTAACACAAGGGTCGAGTTAGAGGAGTTGTGGGTCCACTCGTAGGAGTCACACACTCCTCAGAAGTAGTAGAAATTTGACGATTCAACAGTGTTACAGACTCAATGAACCGGTTCATAACATCACAATTCTTGCTATTATTGGTATTTTGGGTAGCCATTAACGTACGGACGAAAGTTTCAGCAGAGACGAAATCGAGGGGCATAGGAGGATCGAAACGGGAAGAAGAGCACCAGTTGAGAATGGTGGATTTAAGGGCGCGATTAGGGATGATAGTGGAGAAATTGGGGATAGAATTATCAGGTAAAATGGGGGTGAAAGAGAGGGATTTACAGGCAAGAACACAGTGACGTTCGAAGGTATGGCCTGAAGAGACGATAATAGGATCAGCCATGAGAGAACCAGAAATTGGACAGATGAATTCCTTTGGGGGATGCTTTACTTTTATTGGAGATTTGTGGAAGGAGATTCTCCATCTTTGCTTTCCACTTCCCATTTTAATATTGCAGAAACGGACTCGTTAATGAAATTTGAGTCTAACTGAATCCATAGTTGAAGAATTGATGCGTTTGAGTTAGAGGAGAAAAGGAAACATGATATGAAATTTCAGTATGTTAGAATGGTCAGGGAAAAGGGAAAAGGAATTGAAGAATGAAGCTGCTAATCATTCAACTAAAGTGTCAATTCAACTGAAGTGTCAATTCTTATTTCGTCACCTTTTAACTTGATTACTTTGTGTAATTTTTATTTCTCTTCTCTTGCTTCTTAATAATAGGGCTGTTCATTCCGATAGGATATCCGAAATTCGAACCGTCCATTCGGATTTCGGATTTCGGTTTGGATCGGATTTCGGATTGTCTTTATTAAAATTTCGGATCGGATTCGGATTGATATATTTTTATTTAATCTGATCCGAAATCCGAAATTATTAGGCAATGTATAAATACTACACTTTAATTTCGAATAGTCAGTACTTAATTTACATCTCACTCCACGTTATTACCTTTACAATTGCTAGATTTAGCTATATTGACATCATAGTACTCTCATAATTACAAAAATATGAATTTTTCTGAATGTATTGCCTCTTTTACAAAGAAAATATACATATTAGTTTGCAACTTTGAGGCAATACGATCCGATCCGATCCAAACTTTAAAATCCAATTTGATCCGCTATAATTCGGATCGGATTCAGATTGCATTTTCTAGAATTCGAAAGAAATCCAAATCTATAATGTGCTAAATCTGATCCAATTCATGCACAGCCATACCATGGAGTACCTAATTGCACCACAATGAAAAAAGGTTTATCCCTCCCTCGCAATTTAGGTGATGCATTTTTTCTATTTAGTAAAATTTTTAAAAATTATAACTATATCCATTTTAAAAAAATTAACTTTAATTTGTTAATAAGATAATTTACAACTTACTATTATAGATCACAAAGTTTAAAAATGACTCTTTCTTTCTTAAATTTGGTACTCAGACAAATAATATGAAATAAAATGAGTTAAAACGAACTCAACAAAGAAATAAATTAAATATACGTTTATCATGAAAAGAAAAAAGATTTGTAAAATTGACATTGATTAGCCCTCCCTGCAATTCTTTAGCTAAAAAACTTGATCCAGAGCACTTGGGATTTGATTATTTCCGGAACGCCCTCTAATATTCAAAGGACCTTGCATGCATATATTACTGAAACTGCAGATATATTTGTGGTATTAAAATCTAAAGTTGATGCAAAAGGGGCTCAAACACCCTAGCAGCGAGTCTTCAAGAAGCAGCACTACTCCTTCAAGCCAATGTAACACAATCATTGTTCTCTTCTTTACAGGCCTCTTAACTTAATTGCTAAGCTTCTTCCTTCCTTTTCTTGCCTGCACTCCACTTCAACATCTTCCATACACAAAATCCTCTTTTTAGATTTTCAGTTTAGAGTAATCAAGACAAATTAATCCAAATAACTGCTCACTCAACATTTCAAATAAAAAATAATTGAGTAATGTATAATATATATATATATATATATATAAAATTATATTCATGTATATTATGCATATAACAATATATAATTAATGTATAATCGACGTATACTGTTTACTGTCTAAAAAAAGTAAATAATACTGAATTATCCAGCTAGTTATTTGTATAAGGTCGAAATCAGGTATGCCCGATTTCCCAAGCTCGAGAGATCGCTTTAAGCCCGAGATCAGGAGAGGTCGAGTTCGAGCTTTATGGACCGGACTCGAAGCTCAAAGATAGAGTGCCGTACCCGAAGATTGAAGTATGATGGATACCGAAGCCAAGTATGTTCGATCCCGAAATAATGTCATTATGGATTCGTAACAGAATAAGCGAGATTCTTGCCACGTCCCCAAAATCATGGCGCAAATCCCGGAATAGAATTGTACAATTCCGTAGTAGGCGGTTAGATAGCTGTCCCAATAAGATTCCTTACCGTAAATAAAAATGTACCTTATTTTCAGGTTCCCCTATTATATAAAGAAGACCCCAATCATTTGTACAGGGCATCTAATCATTGGCAAAGAATATACTATCTTACTTTTCTGGCTCATTGCTCATTAGACTTGTCTTTTCTCTTTACTGTTCTTACTTTATAGCTCTTGGTTCATCTCGAGGTCACTAAGCTCGAGGTTGATACTGTTTGGTAGCACTGGTCTGACTCATTTGTTTCTTTCATCTATACTTTATATTTTTTGATTATTAATTTGTACTGAGTTAAATCATAGATCTTTAAAACTATAAATCATTTAATTGTTACTCATATTTTCGAGGTAAACAGTTTGGCGCCTACCGTGGGACTAAGATAATAGTGATTGTTTCATTATTGATTCTCATTACACACATTATTTTACACTTTTTCTTGTCACGATTTTCCGATTCTCAGGATTAAACATGTCAAACTCGCAAAATACACATGTTCATGACAACGAAGGTCTTGGATTTCATGGAAAAAACAATAATGTAGGTGTCAGCGTACCAACAATAAACCCTTGGCAAGTGCCATATCTAGAACCGGTCGACGTTAGTTCGCACATTGCTTTAAATGCAGATTTAGGCGCAGACCCAGGAGGAAGTGTATGCAGGGAAGCCCGATCTGGGGGCTAAGAAATACCAAGTATATGAGATGGGGCAGTCAGCCTCCAAGTAATATTCGAGATGCTGCAAGCTCAGCAGATCGCCATTGCCCAACTTCAGTGTCAGAATAAATCTCCGAGTATAGTTGAACCAGAAAACTATTGACGTGTGGAACCAGCGACAGAGCGGTCGAACAAAAATGACTCGGGGACTGACCTCACCATTATGAGGATGCTCGAGAACTCACCAAGAGGATCGAGTCCGGGAAAAAAAAGATTGAATACAACGACAAAAAAGTGAAAACTTATAACTCCCGTGTAGACTAGATACCGGGAAGAACCTCCAGTCTTGAAGGGTTTAGATGCCAAAAAGTTCATACAAAAACCGTTCCCTCAGAGCGCGACTCCGATGCCCATTCCTAAGAAGTTTTGCATGCCCGATATACCCAAATATAATGGGACAACTGACCCTAATGAGCATATTACTTCATATACTTGCGGGATTAAAGGAAATGACTTGAATGACGATGAGATCGAATTAGTCTTGTTGAAAAAGTTTGGAGAAACACTTTCAAAGGGAACTATGATTTGGTATCACAACTTGCCACCTTACTCTATTGATTCGTTTGCTATGTTAGCAAACGCCTTTGTGAAAGCACACGCCGGAGTCATAAAGGCGTCGACGAGAAAATCGGATGTATTCAAGATAAAATAAAGGAACAACGAGATGTTGAGGGAGTTCGTGCCTAGGTTTTAGATGAAGCGCATGGAATTACCAATGGTCTCGAATGACTAGTGTCGCGCACCCTTTTTCTCGCAAAATCGGATTTATGATATTTGGGAGGACACTCGTTCCCTTTTGGGGATTGGGTTTGAATTGAAGAGTTGCCACCTAATGATTTAAGTGCATTAGGACACTAAGAAGTATTTGATTTAAGTAACCAGAGATTGGGTAAGGGCTTAAAATTATCCTAAAAGGAAGGTGTTTAGGCACCCCTCAGGATCCACTAGTGTGATTTCCGGCCAAACTATTGTTGTGACTTAAGTGAAAATAACACAGAGGCAAATAAAAACTTCAAGTAAGAGGGAATTTTCACATAATGGTTACAAATAAGCAAAGTTAGAAAGAACCAAAAGAGAGCTGATTTTTTCTTAAAGAAATAGTTTGGGATTTTGAGAAGAAGCAAGAAACAAAGAAATAAAGGGAAGGGGGTCCTAGGTTTATAAATAATATGGATCACCCCACACAACATCCGGTAATCACTCCTCAGTGAGAGGCTACACGTGATGTTATCACGTGGTCATCATATCCAAATCTACCCTTTCTCACCCCGTTAAGGTATTAAAACGCGGAATGGTCTCGTTTGCTTATTGCATGCTATTGTCTGCCCCAATCCTATCAGCCCCAGAGGCATTGGGACTGCTAATCCTAAAGGCAAGGGATATTAGTCTTGTTTATAGTATCAAAGGCAAAACTCTAAGGCGACATACAAAAACACGTATAGCAAGTTGGGGGGAAGCACATAACAAGTAAAAGGCTCAGATACACCTCATTCGACAGAGAAGCACATAATTTAGCAAGACTTACACATACTGTTTAGGGTATGATTAAAACTTAAAGGTTGAGGCACACTGATTTATTACATAATTTACATAAGAAGCCCGAATCAGGCCTGCCTGCTGGTTGTAGCTAATAAAAACTGATTCAGTTTACAATTTTTTTTTACCCTAAGACTTGCCTAAGTGTTGAACAAGGATCCTATAGACATGATATCTACTAATTTCAGAAAACCATAAAATAAACTGAATGCATACTGGTTAAGAAAGGTTGCAATATTATTAAAGAA
This sequence comes from Nicotiana glauca, assembly GCA_026770625.1. Taxonomy (NCBI): domain Eukaryota; kingdom Viridiplantae; phylum Streptophyta; class Magnoliopsida; order Solanales; family Solanaceae; genus Nicotiana; species Nicotiana glauca. The sequence continues at coordinate 32,670 of MU781177.1, forward strand.
AGGCAAGTTTTAGCAAAAAGGTTATAAGTTCTGCAGATGATAGCACATCGTTATTACTGGTTTTAGGTTTATAAACGAGTGAAACGATTCAGACTTGATTAATAGCTCCTATAGACATGCTTTCTATGTGTTGTTAATTATAAACCATTTTATAGACTGGTGAAATGTAGAAACCTTATGGATATGATATCTAGATGCTGAGTTTTATTTAAAGCCTATGAACATGATATCTAATTGCAGTTGACTGATTAAGACCTAAAAATATGATTGCCTAATGAATAATGGATATACAAGATTCAGAAAGACCTATAGGCATATTGTCTATATGCATATGCAGAATTCAGATTCCCAAGTAATTATAGACACGGTATCTATATTAGAGGATGTAGAATTCCTACAGACATGTTATCTATGTGAGAAATGCAGAATTCAGGAATGTCTATAGGCATGGTATCTATGTGAGAAATGCAGAAATATCTATAAGCAGGATATCTATGTGAGAGTGCAGAAATTCAGAAATAACACCTATAAGTAGGGGTGTTCATAGTTCGGTTTGGATTGGTTTTTCCCTAAAAAGAAACCAAACCAAGTAAGTCGGTTTTTCAAATATTAGAACCAAACCAAACCAATTAAGTCGGTTTTTCTCGATTCGGTTTATGTCGGTTTTTTCTATTATTTGTCAGTTTTTTCTTAAATATAAGACATACACTACCAAAACACATTCCGGCGACCACATTTTTAATGTAACACTATTAAATCAATTGCCCTTTGAGAAATCTATTATTTATCAAGATATATTGATAATAATTGAATCAAATAGTGATGAATAATTTAAGGATTCAATTAAAAATATGTTATTTTTAACGCGAAATGGATTCTTACACTAAACAAAAGAAAACTACCAATCAAACTAGAATGTAAAGGTAAAGAACTATATTAAAAGTACAAACTATTAACATTTACCATAAAAATTTTAAAACTTTGTATAACAATATACATATATATAGGTGTAATAATAAATTTGAAATAGCTACTCCTACAGTTAGTTTGGTTTGGTTTTTTTCTGATTAAAACCAAAACCAAACCAAATTTGATCGATTTTTAAAATTCAAAACCAAAACCAAACCAAACAAAAAAGTATCGGGTTTTTTGGTCGGTTTGGTTTGGTTTTCGGTTTGATTCGATTTTTCGGATTTTTATGAACACCTCTACCTATAGGCAGGATATCTACCCTTTACATACATAGTTATCCCTCCCTTTATTACTAGCCATCCCCAAGAGTTCATTACAAATTATTATAGCCCAGAATAAAGTAAAAAAAAACATTAGAGAAAAGTACAACCAAGGAGAGCCTGATTCAGACTTCCTATCTGAAATAGGAAGTAAACCAACTCCAAGAGATCATGCTCCAAAGTCTTTCTCCTATTTGGATGTGTCAAATTTTCCTAAGAGCCTAAAAAAAGACTCCGGGCAATGCTCACACCCAAATGCATTATCAGATTAAGACAAGTGCAATGTGGAAAGGCCAGTCCTCAAGTGTCCAAGTTCAGAGGGAACTCAAGACCCCAAGGCAAGGCTCACAAGAGGGGGACAGAACTTAGAGACTAAGAGAGAGTGCAAATGCAGAAACAAAGCCCTGAAAGGGAGAAAGGGAAAGGGAAACATATACAAATAATTACACATAGGGGTATAGGGGAAATTGAAAGAGGCAAGAGCAGGGTGTGGGCATACCCAGCAATAGGGAGTGCTAGCATACCCATAAGCCTGTTAGAACACATTGTTTAGAGGCTGGGATCCCAAAGGATCAAGTTTAATTCATGGACAATAACTTACATATTGGTATATCTTAAACCATATGCTCAAAAACATAAGGGGGTAGGGAGTAGGGATTCATAGCACAAGCAGGCAGAAAAAAATCAGCATGCTAATTTAAATATTGAACTCTACAGAAACAGTAAGTAGACATGGATACACAAGCTGTAAGCAAACACATTATTGTGATGTTGAAGCTTAAATCAAGACATACCAGTTTGAAAGAAACAAATAGAGAAAAGCAGTAGGTCTTGTAGACAGGCCACAGTACAGACAAGAAGAGAGAGTACTATTGTGTGTGAGTATGAGTTCAGAAGGATTGTGAATGTCTTGAGCTTGTGAAAGTGTCGTACTTTTGTAGGGTGAAAATCAAGAAGAAATAAGGCAAGAAAATAGTTAAGGAACTGATTATCAAATAAGAATCAATCACACAAGACTTCCTTAATTAAGGAATTTGGATTCAAACCGAAAAACTATTTAAGGGAAGAAGTCTAATAAATATTTTGTGCAAAGCATGCAATTAGGGGCAAATACATAAAAAGTTATTTAAGGAAAAGATTTTAAAGTACATAGTTGTACAAATAAGGTAAGAAAATTAGTTAGTAGCTAGTGAATCAAAGGTCAAGGATCTTGTAATTACTGATCCATGAATGAACCAAGTCATAAAAGCTGAGAGGGGTTTTAACTTAAGTCGAATCACAGGGAAATCAACAAACAAGGAAAGAAAATCAATCAGTCCTATGCAGAAGGAAGTCTGAATTAATCCCAAATTTGAAAGCCATTTGAGAGGGAAGACCATCACATATAAAGAGCGTACAGACATGTCAAGCATGAAATAAGATGTTGTGTCATTGCAAAATCAGTAGAAAATAGACCACAGAAGCATTGTTGTCACATAGGTTAGCAATGTAGATGAGAAGTAGCATCTAATAGCATACAAAGGATCCAGTGTAAAGAGTTTAGAAAAAATCAGAATATGAAAGACGAGGATCCCAAAACTCAGTTCAGAGACTCGAAGTAGGTCTGAAAGAGTTAGGGTTTTGAAAAACTAATTCAAACAAATCAAACAGCCAATGGTTTCCCAACTTGGAAGAACCCCAAATTCTAGGATTTCTACCATCAATCGAGTGTAGAGATGAGAGGGCAAGTTATCAGGCAAAAAATACTGGCGAAATAACTTTCGAAATCTTAGAAAGAAGGTGAGACTTTTGACATGCATCTTTCAGTATAAGAATCAAAGTAGGAGAAAGAACATAAAAAATGCAGTAGGAGACATTACAGAAGATATACAGTAGCATAATAGAAGAACGGATAAAAGAAACACAGTAGAAGAAATACCATAGGAAACACAGTAGAAGAAAACCTAGGAAATACACATAAGAACTATAGTAAAACATGCTAAAGAGAGAAATTTTAAAGGACAATTTGATGAAACCCTAGATCGGGAAAAATATGAAGGTTCGGAAGGTATAGTTTTGAAAGGACTTTGAGAAAAACTCTTAAGAGCTTAGAGAAAACACAAATATATAACAGATCTAAAGAAATCGGAAAAACCTCGAAGGGTTAGAGTTTCAGAAGAACCTCAGTAGTGAGAAAGGCTTGGAAAATTCAATGATCTAAGCCAGAGAAGTCAAAATCAGGCTCGAGCAACCATGGCACGCCGGAACAAGGCCAGAGATGGCCGTAGAACTCGAATCGAACGAATCCCGGACCAAACTTCATTATGGTCAGGCCTTGAATCTTTAAAAACCAGGCATGTAGGAGCAATAGGAGGTGGGTATAGGACTCCTAGCCTTAGAAGCCATGGATTCCGGTGGCTTTCAGGGCGGAAGTGGTGGGAGGCGGCTAGGTTTTGAAAAGCTTCGAGAGAGTTTGAGAGAATGGGGGGG
>MU781178.1:0-15403 GCA_026770625.1 Nicotiana glauca
TTCCTAATTAATTCCCTTTTATTTATTTTAATTTTTTGGAATTCTTTACTTGGGGTAAAAATCACGTGCTCACACGGGTCATATCCTCTCATGTTTGGCACTTTGCAACAATATAATCGGCATGGCCCTGAGCCTCTCTCTGATCCTACCCTTCTCTTGAAGCAGACGCCCGACCTGCCGATTACGGGCTTCTAATACCTGAGTGTGGTGGAGATGTTGATTTTGCAGTTGTTTCACTTCTTCCTCCATCTGAGTCATAAGATCATAACATTGTTCCTTTTCAGTTTTAAAATCCTTGGCTTGTTTGATCATTTTGTTCTCGAAAGTGATGAACCTTTTCTTTAGCCCCGCAACCTCATTATCGTATTGCTCTTTTAACTGTCTAACCAGGCGTGCTCTTTCTTCTGCATTTTTATCCAATTGTGTTCGAGCCCTGGCCAATTCATTCTCCGCTTTGTTCAAATCAAAACGATAATCATCCTCTTTTTGCCTAAGGTTCTTTATAAGCTTTTCATCCCTTACACTCCTGGCGGGATTTTTGGTTGCTATTTTCATTTCTCGAATTTTAGCTCGAAGGGCTTCATTTTCTTTGGCTAGCTTCTTCTTTTCACCCTCATCGGCTCCGGCTTGTAAACTGTTTTCAAACTAAAGGTCATGGACCTACTTTTCCAGCCCTCTTATTTTGGCCCTGTATTCATTCTCCTTGGTTAACCAAGCCCATTGTTCTTGTGATGACTCGACAAATACCTGAAGGTGGGGGTCTTTTGGCCGTCCTCCCAAACGCAATTTCTCTTCTATACCAAGCATGGTACCCTGGTGAAACTTCTCCTTTGGATCGATCCCGTACACAGGTATTTGCCGCCAAGTATTGACACGCGCTCCAAATCTGGCAGACTGTTGCTTCAGGAAACTGGCCATCAGGACCAATCTCGACTACTTGGGCCCTAAGATCTTCATCTTTTGGCACTATTTGGCATCTCCCAAGCTATCTCAAAACCCGATAAGCGGCATAAGGCTGGATGCTCCTGAGACCCATCAAGAGGATGCGAGGCCCGGTAGCTGGCATATATACGATCTCATCCACATGCAACCATCCAAACGTCCACTCTATTTGGCTGGCAGTGATGGAACGGAGGTGTGATATCCATCCTGTGACACATTCTAGCAAGCTGATCCCATCAATCCTCGTATAAAATTCCTCTATGCAGGTTTTCTCTGTTGACCCATAACTCATGAATTGAGTATGATGGCATAGGTGTTCAATCATCCACATTTGCAGCAACAAGTTGCACCCCTTAAAGAAGTCTCCTCCGACTTTGCTGGCTGTAAGAACGCTGAAGATTTCAACTACTATCATGGGTGCACGGGTGTTTTTGGCCTGGGTAAGTAAAGTGCTGACAACCCCAGCTATTTTTATGTCGATATTTCCATCTTTCCTAGGGAACACCAGAAGTCCCAAGAAGACCACCATAAAAGCAAAACACCTATGTTCTTCCCATTTGAGGCAGTTCCCTTTGCTACATATTTTGTTTTTCGGATTGTTGAACCCTCATATGTGACCATATCTCCAGTATATGAATTGTGGAGTACAAAAACCAGCTGCCAAATCTGGGTTGTAGACCCCCCTGCTTATCTTCAGTGAGTCTAAGAATTTGTTCACAGTTACGGTTCTCGGAGCAACCGAGTATTTGTGTTTTAAAGGAATCTCAGCACTCCCAATGTACTCGGCAATTTCTTCCAAAGTCGGGGTGAGTTCAAAATCTGAAAAATGGAACACGTTGTGTGCCGGGTCCCAGAATGTAACCAATGCCTTTATGATGTCTCCTCTGGGCCTAATCTTCAGCAACCCGGTAAGACCTCCCAAATACTGTTTGACCTTGTCTTGCCCTTCTTTACCCAGATCATCCTACCACATATGCAACTCCCAGGGGATCTTGTTCATGATTGAGAAAGGTTCATTTTGAATTGTGTTCATCCTGCACATTTATTAAGGTGATTAAAAGAAAACTATGACTCATTTTGACTCAAGGGAAACAACACCAATTTTCAAAAAGTTTATTTCAAACTAAAACCCAATTTTTGCATATACGTCCTTTCAGCACTTTGGGGAGGAAGATTTTAAGGTTGTGCTCGCTAATTGACCCAAATTAAATTAAAAAATGACCAAAGGTGGCTATTCTTACAAAAAATAGCTTTCCGGCGCCCTTTTAGGGACATTCGGCTATTTGCGACAAGAATGACATCACCTTACTTATTTACCATGAAAAAATAAAATTTGTTCTTTTTTTGGGCTAATTTTGTAAAAGGGAAGTTGGACCCGATGGGGGTTCCCTACGTATCCCACGCCTTGTGAGAATCAAACTGGCGTAGTTCGGGCAAATAAAACAAAACCAACTATTTTTGAAAACCTTTTCCTTCTTTTTTTTTTGCATTTTTTCTCAAAATTTTGGCAGAGTTTCAGTACCATTTGGACATTGGTTTTTTTCTTTCAAAACAGGTGATTACCTCTTTCAACCCTCACACTGCTATTTTCTTTTTCAAAACTCTCCCCTTTTATTCGAAAAGTCGGTCAACATGCAAATCCAAAGCAGATAAATGCATAAGCAGGATGCATCAGGATGGTCTGTTATTTTGGGTTCACCTGTCCTAGACGGACCCAACTCCTGTGTTGAGTCACCTAATTTAAATGCACATGATGCAAACAAGCGTTACTACAAGGGATCCGGCATGAGGCTGAGTTATCCTAGGTTCAAAACATGGGTATATGTTCTAGACTGTGTACCCGAGCGGACAACTCGAGTCGACGAGGGGGCTGCGTATCGGGAACCAAAAGGCCATCCGGCTTAGTAACTTGTCCGAGCCTCTTTCTTATTTCAAGGTATGACACTAACAGAAGAGGGAGTCTCGACCAGCGAGCACATCTCCGAAGATAAGAAGAGAAGGGTTTCATAACAGTTTATATACAGTTCAGATAATATCAAAGCGGTAAAAAGCAATATTTTGCAAATTAGTCCCAAACATGTAATAAAACCAGATAATAGATAAAGCCAAATACAATAATTATTCTAAACTCGAATTCTGAATCCTGAACCAGAAGTTCTGGGTTCTTCTCCCCAGCAGAATCGCCAGAGCTGTCACACCTCCTTTTTTACTACACCCCCGTAAAGGGTATAATAAGGGGAGTTTTTTCAATTAAAAGACAATCAAAACGGGATTATATTATTAAAAGATTCAGAGTCACCACTTGGGAGATTTATGGTGTCCCAAGTTACCGATTTCAAATCTCGAATCGAGGAAAGATTGACTCTGTATTACAGTCCGCGAACCAGAAATTCGGGTAAGGAATTTTGTTAACCCAGGAGAAGGTGTTAGGCATTCCCGAGTTTCGTGGTTCTAGCACGGTCGCTCAACTATTATAACTGGCATAATTATCTGATTTGAGAACATTTTAAACCTATGTGCATTTAGCTTTCAAGTCGCTCTTATTTAATTAATTAAAGGAAGATTGCAACGTCATTTAAAATATTTTCGAACTGCGCCACATAAATGCACCCGCAGTCCATAACCCATGTTATCTAACGTTGAGATTTGGATATGGGTCACATAAATGTGCATACGACTTTAAGAAGGTACATTATTAAATAACGCGCCTAAAAGCAACTATGCGTTGTTAATTTTGCGAGGGCCATAGAAATTTGCTAAATGGAACCCCTCTAATTCTAAGGTTTAGTTAAAAATTAATTAAAACGAGGGCCACTTATTTGAGATTTTATTTGGCACGGCGCACCTTAATTCCATTTTAAAGGGTATTCAAACTAAAATTCGGAGGGCCATAACTATTTTGTATTATCTACTATGGCTCACCTACAATCTAATTAATGGGCTTAATTAACACTAAATGTAGTCCAAGGCTCCATTTAAACTAATTAAAATGGGCTACATCAGAAAAAGCTAATCCAATCACGCCAAAAAGGCTTGAGCAAATGCCAGAGGACTGATAGTCCAATAAAAGGAACGGCCCAGACTTCGTTTAAAAGGGACTTTCAGGATTGGGCTTCATAATTGAACCCAAGTTCGGAACCCTGTAGCTGAGAAATGTAGTCTCAGGATCGAATCCCTGAGACACCCCGAATTACACTAATTTAATCATGAAAGATCCAAACGTTAATGAAGCATGCCACTGATTTTAAAACACAAAACAAGATCCCGCTTTTACCACTAAATAACATGTAACTTTAAATTCTTGACAACTAAATAACATGCAACTTTAATCTTCAGAACCATGATGGAAAGAAATATCAACAACTTATGAGAATTGGCACTTAATAGCTGGAGAATCCAGTTTATCAAAACTAGCTTTCCTTTTTTGGAAGTATTAATTAACATTACAATAGTAACTAATTCAAATCATCTGTCGGGCTTAACCACATTCACACGATACTTATTTACACATTAGGAATTGGAAAATCGCTGAAACAAAACACTAACTACATAATCACGCTTACTACCAATACAGACTACATATTAACATCCCTTTAAATTCTAACATTCAGATCTAATGGCAAGTATTAATTAAACAAAATAGCGTCATTCCTGCTCACATCACCTTCAAATAGGTTGCCCTCTAAATCATCTAAACCCACACAAGTCGAGGGTTCACCTAATACAATTGAATCTTCCCAAACAAAAGTACTGTTGTCCCAATTTAATTACAACTATATGAATCAATCTCATCAAATAACAGTAACATAATTCATGACGTTTCAAATGACCGAAGTACAATAATAACATGAAGAAAAATACAAATAAAGTAACGCCAAGTTGATTGCCATGCTTTTAGATTTTATTTCCATCTTCATTAAAGCACTTACATCAAGTAAAGCTTAAGAGAATGTACCTGAGAGCAAAAATAAAAGAGAGGTAAGAAGATCAGCAACGAGCAGTAGCAAGAACAGGGGTCAGCAGCAGAGGCAACCAAGAAACCCCAAATTTAAACCAAGAACTGAAGGACAATAATCAACCAAAACTTGACCAAAGCCTCAAACCAAGCTCTTAAAACCTCCAAACTCGAATCATTTTAACCAAAATAGATCAGAAACTACTTCAGGAATTAGTAATTGAAAGGACCTCAGGAAAAACTCAATGAAACATTAACCAAAACCAGCCGTTTGTATTTTATGGACCTTTTTTCTATCTCCAATTCTCTCTAGTTTCAATGGAACAGTAGAAATTTGAGCCGCCTGTATTTCTGTATTTTTTCCCCAATTTTTTTCTGCCTTGAGTTAGAAGAAATGGATGCCTTTATAGGCAAGGCACAAGGGAAACCTAAGAAGTCAGATTTTTGCACTTTGCACCTTTTCTAATTTTTGTTTTTGCTTAGGAAACCTCAATTTAATGCTCATAAATCCAAATAGGTCCCTACCCCAGCTTCCTAGAAGCTTCCTTATTTAGTTATTGACAGATTCCCTTACCCAATTGCCCATATTATCCCTTCAAAACCTAGTATTTACCCTTGAAAGATGAAAAGGGGTGCAAACCCCATAACCAGTCACAAATCATGGGCTGGCTAACGAAATTTTATCTTCCACCTTGGGCTTCTGTTTTACAGAGCCCACACGTAATTTAAACCCAATATATTTTCACAATAGCTTTTGACATTATCAAAATTATAAGTAAAACCGAAAAGAAAAAGAAATGAAATAAAAAGAAAACAATTAGCCTTGGATTACTAATTAATCTGAGCGTGCAAACTTGACCAGGTGATCAAATGAACGGCTAAAAAAAACAAGTACTTTAGCAAACAGAAACATACATCCCTGACTGAAGGTGAGGGAACAATGTTTAAAAAAAAAACCTTACCGCTTGCAGGTGAGAGAAAGAAACGAACGTGATACATCCTACAATGCTTTAAACCACGCGGAATGACCACTCAGGGGTCTTTTCCTCCAAGGAATCCGGTCTTGCCTTGAGTTTTGACCGGATTTTTTGGCAGAAAAGACTCATGAGAGTCCAGATCTCTTGAGAAAGCAACACAAGCAAACCCTTCGAACTCGAACGCTGAGGAAAAACAAACTCAACGACTTCCGACCAAACTGACCTTTTCTTAGATCTGAAAATATGGCTTTCTGGGGTGTTTTTGGAATGAACTAGGTCGATATATGGGATGAGGAGGAGGAGAAGGTTATGGTGTGTGATTTTTGGTAAGTTTAGAGGAGGCTGAATGGTGGCCGCCGATGAAGAGTGAAAGGGCGGCTAGGGTTCCGTCTCTGAGAAGGTTGAATGAGAGAGATGAGTAAGATAGGGGGGTCACGTTTCAGACAATTATATATGAAGTGACCCCCATTTCTCATCCGTCTGATCAAACAACATCGACGGCTGAGATTAAACTAACCTAAATGCGGTCGTTTTGGTATTACTGGGGTGACCGGCCCGGGTTGACGAATGGGTTTGGGCTGGAGCAGGTATTTTGGGGTAACTGGGGGGAAAACACTTGGGCCTGGAGGTTGGATCTTGAACACCGCCCAACACCTTTAATTCCAAACCTTTTGTTCTCTTCTTTTTTTTTAATTCAATTTTCCAAATAAAAATCTAAACTAAATCCTAAAAATACTAATTAAACCTAAATGATAATTATCACAATTCATTAAAAACAAATTAAAAGAAAACTACTCAAAGTCAAAGTTAAAATTAAAAGGTGCAAGATAACTATTTTTGTGATTTTCCTTTTATAAAATAACTTGATCACTAATTAATTCTTGACTTGCAAAAATTAACTCCTAAATGCACATGCAACACATTTTTGTATTTTTTATTAATTAAACAAAATTAACATGCACAGATAAATGCAAACACTTGACAGAGAATGCCACGAAAATTCACAAAATTACAAATAATGAAAAAATTATTTTGTTTTGAATTTATGGAAGTAATTCATATAGGGCAAAAAACACGTGCTCACAAAATAAAACCTATATTAGAAGTCATATCGATTCACTGCGTAAGAGCCACTATCCACAACCCATATTAGAGGTCGTGCCGACCCAATGCGTAAGAGCCACTGTCGCCAGCCTATATTAGAGGTCATGCCGACCCAATGTGTAAGAGACACTGTCGCAGCCCATATAAAAGGTCATATCGACTAATGCGTAAGAGCCATTGACGCCAGCCCATATAAAACAAACGCGTAAGAGCCTAAGGGCCAGCTTTAAATTCAAAAACTTAAGGGTCAATGAGCTCGAGTCGAAACACGACTCTGAGACTGAACCCGAAACAGTTAACTAAATATGCCTAAGATCAAAATCATAAGAGCTCAAACGCCGGCTTATATTAAAAGGTCGTACCGACCGAGCGCATAAGAGCCTACGGGCCAGCCCAATGAGCCCCAGGGCCATTCTGTAAATTTGAGGATTTCCTTTTAACTCGAAGACGAGTTCATCTGTCTAACAACTGACAAATATCAAGGCAAAGGTAAATGCATGAAAAATAAAACCGCGAGGTTTCATTTTATACATATTTGTAAGAGAATACAAGCTTCATTTTCAAAGTTCTTTGTAAGAACTTACACAAAAAAAGGAAGGGCCTAATCTACGTCCCCCTCGGGGATTATGGTCTGTCAGACTTTTTCTCGCCATCATCGGCATCGGACAAAAGAAGGTTAGCACCATATTCTTCCGCCTTCGCCTGTTTTATCTCTCCCGAGTGGTCGAAGCCCCTAGCATGAATTTACTCGAGGGTTTCCCTTCGTGATTTACACCTCACATACTCTTTGTTCCTACTCTCCTGGTCGAGAGCCCCCATTAGCTTAGCACGAGCGTCAGCAGCATCCTTTAAGTAGACAGTTATCTTTTTATCAGCCTTAGTTCGGATTACCTCGACTTCAGCCCGGACATCCACGACTTCGGCCTTCACCTTCAAGAGCTCAGACTCGAGCCTTGAAATCATGTCAGTTCAGACCAAGTTGTTCTCATGAGCGTTGCAAAGGTGCACTTCGAGGGCGAAAGCCTTGGCCAAAATGTTTTTGTTAGCTGATATATGGGTGTCCACCCGAGCATTTAGCTCATCGCGCTCGCACTTGGCTTAACCAACTTCTCCTCTAAGGCATTCCAGGTCCTCCATCTTTTTCTACAACTGAAATAAACTAGACATTAGCCTCAGAAGGTAGAAGAAGAAATGCGCACTCCCTCGAAACAAACGTTACCTGCTTCTCGAGGTAGATTTTGTAGTTCAGACTTTGACTCGCCTTATACCACAAGTGTGAAAACTCGTCTTCCCTTTCATCGCAAAGAAGCCTGAGGGATTTCTCCGTACCCACGGCTTCTCGCAACCTGATCTCACGACAGAGCAACTTAAACTTGAGCTTGTTAAAACCCTATAAAAGAGAAACTCGATAAGGGAGTAAAAATTCCAAAACTTTAAAACCATTAAGAACGGCCAAAACTCACCTCTGAGTAGAGCCGCTGAGCTTCCTGGAAAGTTGAGCACACATCTACTAGTCTGGCTCCATCTATCTCAGTAGAACCGCCCCCGATTGGGATATGATCCCCCGATATATGCGTCCCCTAACGTCGAACATCCCTCGAAGTGCCTTCGATGGGAGAAGAAGTCATCGGTAGAGAATCCTCGTTCCTCAAAGTACCCTCGACGATGATAAAAGACAACATCAGAGGAGGGATTGTTTTTCTAGAACTAGGAATCTCGGGCGCTTGGGGTTTGGTTGGTATACCCTCTCTGAGCCTCTGGGCTGATCTCGTCTCGTTATAATCATCGTCGCCCTACGAAGGTCATTTCTGCTTATTATTATTATTATTATTATTATTATTATTATTACCACTTGACCCTAAAGCCGACAATTCTTCTCCCTCTCCTATAGTGCACGATATCGCCTCAAAGAACTCCCCAATGCTTATGATGACCGAGTTAGTGCGCGTAAAAAAAGTGCCTTTCAAAAAAGGAGCAAATCGCATAGCACATACCGTGGTGTTTTGCCTCTCATTTACCCTTAGACAAAGCTCGCCACTTACGCTCATTATAAGTCAGTGGGTCGCTAGCTTCCGAGCCTAATCCGTCAGGTCGGGGACCTTGCACGACATTTATGAAATTGCTACAAAAAAAGGAAATAAAGGCGCATTTACAAAGCCTGCCTCCGCCATAAGCAAAACTACGAAGGCTCAAGAATACCACTTATGTGCTAAATTCCATTCCTCAGGAAATTACAGAAACTCCACAGGGATAATATCAACATTCCGTACTCGGACAAATCGGCTCATCCATCCCTGATCCCCATCTTCTTCATCATCAACCACGGAAGGTGTGGTGGATCCGCATCATAGGGTCAGCTAACCTCGATGGTGAAAAGGCCGGTACAGCCTGATAAGATGGCTAAGAGTGAATTCAAGCGATGTTTCTTCGTCAAAGAACCTTATCATCAATAATCCTCCAAATTGACGGGTAAACCTGTGCCAAAGTAACCTGGTACTTTCGACATAAATCACGGAAAACCCTATCAAGGGTGCTCAGCGTAAAGGGGTACGTGCATACGCTCAGAAACCCCTCGATGTGATCCATAATACTCTCTTCCGCGGAAGGTACCCATAGTATTACATTTTCCCGCATCCACAATCTTTCCTTACTAACTCAAGGTACCCTTCTCCTATTAAAGAAATAAACTTTGAGGCATACTCCCGATGACCCCGAACATTGGGAGGTTTTTCTAATGGGAAGTCCCCCCTCGAAAAAAAATGTCCAGAGGTTGGCCTGTATAGCACCAATGACGCACCACTAACCAGGCAGAAACCAGAGGTGGAACTCCCTTCTCCTTGCCGAGCGAACCCTGGCGTAGCAGCCATGACTGTGGTAAAACTAGGGAATTGGAGCGGGAACTTGAGCAAGGGCTTCAAAGTTGAAATGGTGAAGGACCTAACGCAAGAAAGAAGAACTATATAAAAGAGGATAACTACTCAGAATAGTGAGATCCTCAAAAGAGGGAGGACAACCCTATATATGGAGAGAATGGTGACTATCCGCCTGCCTCAAAGGCAAATTAAAAATACTTACTAAGCCATTTTTCACTTTGGGAAGATGTACCAGCGGGATTGCCTTGGTCGTTTCATAACCATATCATGCAACTAATACTGCCGCACGATGCTTTGGGGATCAAAGATTCCCGCATCATTACAAGCCTCAAGATGGAACCCGATATAGATGACTTCCACCAATGAGAAGACAGGCCCTAAGGAACCATTAGTATCATTTCAAGCCTTGAGATGGTACCCGATCTCGAGGACTTCTCCCAAAGAGAATATAGGCCCTAAGGAGCCATTAATATCATTACAAGCCTCGGGATGGTACCCAATCTCAAGGGCTTCTGCCAAAGAGAAGATAGGACCTAAGGAGCCATCAATATCATTACAAGCCTCGAGATGGTACCCGATCTTGAGGACCTCTGTCAAAAAAGAAGATAAGCTCTAAAATCTACTCGCAAGGGCCTGACCTCGAGGTGGTACCCTACCTCGAGGAATCCTGCTATTGTAAATACGAGCCATCTACCCTATCCTCTGGCCCTCGATCTACCTGAGCTCAAGCCAATTTGCACTCAAAGAATACTAATAAAGTCTTAGGGCTACTTCTCACCTTCAGATCGAGTCAAAACGCCCTCTCAGTTACTTTAATCCAGAGGTTATTCGAGTCGAGGCGTGTCTCCATTCGGGATCTATCTATAACGCCTTAAGTCTATCTTCGCTCTAAAGGTTCAAAACAAGTTTTCATGTCACCCGAGCTTGAGCAAACTCTCACCTGGGGACTACCTTAGAAAGCTTAAGGGTTATCCTTTGTCTCGGACATCCGAGCAAATCCCCCATCCCCCCTCGAGGACAATAAACGGGGTCTGAAAGGCCAAATTTAGTCCTGAAAATTCGAAGCCCTACTCTCATTCAACTCAAAGTCGGGGGTCCCGATGGCCTAAGCTCGTATTAATTCTATCCGAGCCCAATCCGAGGAATGACAAAGGGGATCTACAAGATATCGTATTAACCGATCAAGGACCGAGAAAACACCTACACCCGAGCTAGGCATTCGAACCAATCGGAAGAACCATGCATTCAGATGCTTCACAAACGCAAGTAAAAGGAAATCTGACGTAAATCAGGTACAAATTTAAAGAAACACTTTTTTATTAGAAAATGATGATTATAAAAGCCCACGAAGGGTCCTTACACATGATTACAAAAGCACACGAAGGGTCGTTACATAGAAACAAATAAGCCAAAATAAAAGGAAAAATGTATATAACAACCACAAGCCTAATCTGGTCTAGGGGGTATATCCTCGGGGGCAGTGTCTTCAAGAGCCATTCCCTCGGGGCCTCCTCTAGATATTTCAAACGGCATCTTCAAGATTGAAGAAGAAGCAGAAAATGATGAGGAAGAAGAAGAAGAAGAAAAAGATGAAGAAGAAGTAGAAAAAGATGAAGAAGTGGCTGGGTGGAAAATCTGGCGAGTATGGGTCTCGCCAGCACTACTGTTGTAAAGCCACTTCTTGAGACGTTGCACTGGTAGGGAATGCAACGGTTATTTGATAGTACCACCTCACTCCACGAAAAGCAAATGGAGCGAGGCGCCGCACCGGGTAATTAGGGGAGATGGGTAGAAATTCGTCGTCCACATATCCTTTAATGTGACGATAATTTGAGATTTTTCTCTCATTATCTCGGGCCAACAACAAAAACATATCAGTACGATCTCGCTCGGGAAGGGAAAGCTCTAGTAAAAGGCTATGCGCAACTGATGAGAACATTGCCATATAACCTTAAGGCTAAGGGCCTCAAACATGGGACATAACAATGGATGAGGATGAAGAGAAGAAAGGGGTAAAAGGCTGTTGAAGAAAATTTGAATGAGATTTTAGTTCAAGAAGGCTTCCATTTATAGAAAGGGTGGCAGCGTAACCGACGACACAATCAATGTCTTTGAAAGACTTACCGACAGGTGCAATCAATGCATTTTGGGAACTGGACCGGCGGCAATATTATTACTTTGGAGAATATGAATCAGCGATACATCGAATGATTATGGAAAGGTGCATTGAATGATTCCAGAAAGGTACATTGAATGATTCCAGAAAGGTGAACCAACGGGATGCCTCAATTATCAGTCATCACAAAGGCTCACGTCATAAGTATGACATCATCGCTAAAATTTCGAAGACATGGATATCGAAGTCATTTCTTATCGTTTCACTCCAAGAAATACGGGGACTATCTGTATGCGGTAAAATCGGAGGGTCCAATTTTTGATCATTTCGACGCCTCGTAAGCATGTTGTCAAAGGCTCGAGGCTATGGTCGAGATTCACACCCAATGGGCTATGAACGTCCGACCTCGGGGTAATACAGATCGTTGGTTATAGTGAAAAAAGTAAGAAGTTACCAAGGCACGTAGCTAGAGCTGGCAAAGTCTAGTTGGCTAGTTCAGACCAAAATCAAGGCATTAAAAGGTTGTACCATCCCCATATCTTTGTAATAAATGCATTTGTACTATGTTGGGATTCCCTCTCATATATAAAGGGGATCCTTATCATTTTGTAATACATCTGATACTCAATATTAAAAATACAAGAACATTCTCTTTGCTCTCTAACATATTCTTTTGATCTCATTATTTACATTGATTGTTTATATTCATCATGTTCTATTAATTGTTCTTCATTTATTGCTCATAAAGAGCCGCCATAGCAGCTCTCATAACTGTTAATCCTCCCTCGATTGCCCCAAGCCGAGCATCCAACTCGACCTCGAGGCCCGTGCACGCCAACTAGAGGCCCCGATTTCCAGCCATTCGGTTTGGTCATTACACTATCTTCTAGCTCTTATCTCATTTTCGAATCTCTTACTTAGCACATGTTGCCTAAACAACTAGCATAAAAATAGATCACGTATTTTTAGAACCACAAAATCAAATCTAATTGTAATTACCATTTTCAAGGTAAACATATATATATATATATATATATATATATATATATATATATATATATATGTGTGTGTGTGTGTGTGTGTGTGTGTGTGTGTGTGTGTGTGTGTGTGTTCATTGAATTTAGTACTCCCTCCGGTTCACCAATTAGTGATCATTTTATCTTTGGCACACCCATTAGGAAATACCAATTCCTAGCAAAAAAAGGTGTATTTACTAAATTAACCTTAATTAATTGTTACCTAGACAAATTAAAATATGTAAATAAGGGCAAATTTTAAAAAATTAAAATTAATTCCTTTTAATTATAATGAATACTTATTTTGAACCAAAATAAAAAATTAAAATGGTGACTAATTATTGGAGCAGTAATTATGGAGGGACAAAAGCAATGCAACACTAGTCTATATTCGGAATGCATGTGACAATTCTTCTAAAAAAAGAGTGGTGCTTCTGTATGCAAATTTGAGATAAATCTACATACTCAGCATTTAATTTCAACTTTTCATTTCCAAAACACGGCAACTTTATTGAACATATCACTTGCAATTATTTCCTACTTCATAAGTCTGGACAGTTTGGAATGATAGTAAAGCAAAGTTAGCTCGACATTATTTCTCTGGCTTTATAGATGTTAAATCATACTTCAAGCAATCTTAAATATTACATGGTTTTGATAAATTGAATTTGTTCTAAAATACTTTTTCTTTTAAAAACAAAGTGACATTTCTTACACTCTTATTACTACTTTAATCGGTAGAGTTTTAATTAGACAAAAAGCTTAAGAGATAAAAAATGGTAGCATAAACAAATATTTTATGAACATACAACAACAACAACAACAACAACAACCCAGTATAATCCCACTTAGTGAGGTCTGGGGAGGGTAGTGTGTACGCAGACCTTACCCCTACCCTGGGGTAGAGAGGCTGTTTCCAAATAGACCCCCGGCATCCTTCCCTCCAAGAACTTCCCACCTTGCTCTTGGGGAGACTCGAACTCACAACCTCTTGGTTGGAAGTGGGGGTTGCTTACCATCATAGCATAACATACCATTATTGTATATACCGCAGACCTTTTATCTTTCTCCCAATTGATTATTGCTAAAACATTTGGAACAAATTCGGACACTAATAATAATAAAAAACATCTATATGACAATCTCAAGAAATAAGGGCCACAACACAGAGGAACACATTAGGATAATTATATCTTCTCTACCACTGTTGAGCGTGCATTTTAAAAATTTTGTTGAATTTCTAAGAAAAAAAAAATTCAATATTGCAAGGTTCAAAAATATAAATGATCTATCAAATCATGAAACCTGACATAAATAAATGATTGTTCAACGTTATACCAACTGGCAACTTAATTTACTTTTATGAAAAAGGTTTGACGATTTTTTTTTTTTTTTAAAGTTAACTGGAACAGCTATTATTTTTTGGGAAACGTTTTATGAATTTAAAAATTTAAGGGCTCGTTTGGTACGAGGTATAACGGATAATTAACTTCATAATTAAATTTGTGATGAGTTTATCTCATGTTTGATTGGGATAAAATCATAGCATAACTAATCCCGTGATTAGTTATCCCGGAATTGTAATTTTTTTAATCCCTATAAGAAAGTGCATAACTAATCTCGAAATAATTAATCATAAAATAACTATTTTCTTAACCAAATGATCCTTAAAGGTTTGTGAATTTTCCTATTTCTCTTCTTCTGGAAGAGACCGAGATCTACGACATATACCCAAAACACTTATTATATCGGACTTGCTTGATCAGAAATTCAAAAATAACCAGATTTACAAGTGATCATTGAAAAATAGTCATAGTTTTAAAAATTAATTAAAATTTAGCTATTTTTCATGTAAAGATAATCTGAACGAAAAAATTATTCAAAATCCGAAAATATTCCAGCATAATATACTGGGCTTCCAGTCGAGCATAATACATTGGACTTCCAACATAATATACTGAAGTTCTAGTATAATATACCGGTCCAGCATAATATGCTGTAAGTTCATACAAGGTACTCCAATCTCTAGTATGTTATGCTTGAACTTTGTGCGTGTTGGAGTTCCAACATAATATGCTGGAAGTTCATACACAAGTACACCAATCTCCAGTATATTATGCTAGAACTTTCCGTGTTGCAGCAAAATAGTGGCTATTTTATAATGACTTTGTAAATGCTTGCTATTTTTCAATTACCAATCGAAAAACTGGCTAGCCCGTGCTATTCTTACGGGAGAAATTCAAAAATAGCCAAATTTACCACTGGTCGTTGAAAAATAGCCAAGTTTTAAAAGTCATCGAAATTTAGCCACTTTAAATCTGAGCGAAAACGCTGTTCAAAATCCGGAAAAATATGCCCGCAAATTTTACGGGAGTTCCAGCATAAGTATGCTTGAACTCCCGTAAATTTTACGGGAGTTC
>MU781178.1:15697-68036 GCA_026770625.1 Nicotiana glauca
AAATTTTACAGGAGTTAACAAAGTATATCGGTCCAGCATAATATGCTGGAGTTCGTACACAAATGCACCAGAACTCCCGTATATTATACTGGACCGGTCCCTGTTACAGCAAAATAGTGGCTATTTTTCATTGACTTGATAAATGCTAGCTATTTTTCATTGACCAGTGTGAAAACTGGCTATACCATGATATTTTAACTATTCTTACTGATCAGCTTCATTTCCAGCCCAAGCCCATATAGCAATTACCTTCTTGTTGGTTATTTATTAGGGAATTTGGGGTGAAGTACACAAATATACCTTAAATTCGATGGTTGCCCCAACTTGTATCATGCGCAAAAGTTCAACTTTAACAAGTGTTGTACTCGCTTGCCCCATGATCAACACATTTAATTTTTGGAGTTTGTTTGGAAAATTACCTAGGGATTGAGTTTGGATGTAATTACACAGTTTGATATGTTTGTTTTCCCAAGTAATTACTTGATCAGCATGAAATTGATTGTAATTGGAGGGGTGTAGTTACAATCTCCAATTCTCAAGGGAGAGATAAGAATTAGAGCCCGTTTGGATTAGCTGGAAAAAATGTGTAATTACTAAGATGTGTAATTACTACCCTAGTAATTACACCAATTTTAATTACCTGATGGCTTTCTAAACATACCCTTATCTTCAAATTTTACTCATGAGGCAAGTGAGTGTCAAAAGTTAAAAGGCCACCCAAAAAGTATTATATTTATGTATTTTTTGTTTAAAATTTGCACCGATATATAGGAGTATCTTCTTAGGCTTTATTGCACTTATTTGGGCGTATTAAAGAAATAGCACCCGCCAGGCAAAAAAAAAGGCGAAATACATAAACGTCCCCTTCAAATTGTCCTCAACGACCAGCTGAACACCTCAAGTGAGCCTATTTTCAATTAGACCCTTTATTTATTCACAAAATAGGATCAACTAAACACCCGACCATGTCAGTCTTCATTGCGTGAAATCCACACTCTAGGACGCGAGTTGACAACCTAAAATTAGATTTTTTCTCTTTTTTTACTAAAATAATGTGGACCCCACTTAATTTTCACACCCCCTTCTCCTCCAGCTCTCTCCTCCACCATTAACACCCTACTCTAACCCTAAATCACCTTAGCCTCCATTGCAAAAGAACAAAATTACCAAATATATCATCACATCAAATTCAACAAAATTTTCAGAACCACTCGTCCAAACTCCGTCCAAACTCAATTACAAAGAATAAATTCATCACATCAAATTCAAAAAAAAATTCAGACCTACCGTCCAAACTCCATTACAAAAGAACAAATTAAACCAATTATGTAAACCACCGTCCAAACTCCAACCAAATTAGAACCTAAACAGAACCAAGTTAAATACACTAAAAAAATTGTTGTTATAGGAAGATCAACAATCCAATTGGAGAATTGAAAGAAAACTATTTTGATAACTAGGATCTCATCAACAACCGATTCTTCTTTACTATTTATATATCCCGGAAATTTTGATAAATGGGTCATTCGAATTTCCACAACTTTTATAAATATAGAAGATGAGTTTGAAGGGGATTGGTCGGAAGGGGTTCTTTGACATCGGAAGATGAAGTTGGAGATGGGGGGAGGAGAAAGGGACGCTGGAGAAGGGTATTTTCATTTTAAATTTATTTTAT
Organism: Nicotiana glauca; assembly: GCA_026770625.1. NCBI lineage: Eukaryota > Viridiplantae > Streptophyta > Magnoliopsida > Solanales > Solanaceae > Nicotiana > Nicotiana glauca. The sequence continues at coordinate 17,373 of MU781178.1, forward strand.
TTTCTTGGTTAATTTGTGTTAATTTTTAATTACAAATTACTCGTGTCGTTCATTGATTGGCTCATTTGGTAAGTGTAACTCACGCATCTGGTATGTTGTACCGGGGTGTCTATTTGATTTACTTAACAGACACTTAAAGTGTCTACTTGATAAATAGGTCTGTTGAGGTGTTCAAATGACTATTGTGGACAACTTGGAGGGACCATTTATGTATTTCGCCAAGAAAAAAGGTATTGCTATGTGGCCAAATCCCCAAACGAGCGTCTTCCTCCATCTCATTCCTCAATCATCAACCATAAATTCTCTCTTCTCTCCCTCTATTCCTCTCGATTAAACCTCCAATATTAATGGGAAAACTTAGACAAATGTCCCAAATAAATTTTAACTTACCAATTTTTTGTCATTAATCATAGACTTACCAAAATTAGCCAACAAAATTAAAAAAGCAAATAATAGGGTTCTTTCTATCAAAGAATCACATGTAAAAATTATCTACCATATTTTTAAGCATGATTAGCAATATTAGATACAAAACGGAAAGGAAATTTCATGGCGGGGTAGTAAATAAGATGATGAAATATAAAAATCTATACAATGTTCCAAAAACCTAAACAAAAAAGGAACTTTTTTAATGGTTATAGTTGAAATTCATTGAAAATATATAAATAATTCAATATACAAAATTTGAGGAAGATTGGAGGTAATTTGGACTGGTTTCATATCAAAATTCGTAATTATATCGAGTTCAAAAAAGTCTTCAGCGACACATGTATCATGCATGTATCTCACACACACGTATGCATGGATATACATGTGAGACACAATAGATACAAATATGATACATATGTGATACATAAATGATACATAGTGTGATACATATATCATTTTTTTTCATGTTCAGCTCTTACTTCGAATTTTCAATTCAAACCACCTCAAAACTTCACCAAATCATCTCAAAACTGAGATTCAAGCTCCTTAAGTTGTGCCTAATCTATTCTAATAACACCTATTCAAAACAAAGCAAAAATTTGGTATTTTTTTGCTACAAATAGCTAATTGAATAATTTGGCTAATATTAATAATATTTTATCAATTGACCAATTTTGTAATGAGCTACCTATAAATGGACATAGCTGGTAATTTCCCATATTAATACCTTCTGATTTGGTAAACAATTGAAAAAAGTTTGGTAGAATCATCACTAAAGACTCATTTAGAACTTGAATTCGAAATCTTAATTCGCAAGTAGTAGTTTTGAGTGAATGTGATTGAGATTTGTTGAAAACACTTGGACGACACTTTATACCAATTTTGAGGATGATCACTTGTGATTTGAACAGGTTTGGAGTCAAAATTCAGAAGTGAAAAAGTCACAATTATACTATATATCATGTGTATATTACAATAATATCATGTGTATATTATATAGATATACACGCATAATGCACATAATTGCATCAGGTCTTACATTTACTTGTGTGACTTACGAATTGATATTGCTATAAAATCAAAGGTAGATTTGAATTGCATCACGTGCAATTGTGATATATATTTTTAATAACCATATACCACAACTAATTGAATGAGGTAGCTAGTACCTACTACTAATATATGTATCACCAATTAACTTTTTTTGATTTGGACATACCAATTAAAAAAGAAATATGATCATAAAACTAAAAAATAGTTTGTAACGCCCTCAAAATTATCTGACTCGATAATTGGGATAGTTTTCAAAAGTCTAAATTGATACTATGATACAAATTTTATAAAATAATCAAAAAAGAATTGATACGATATAAATTGTATAACTATTTTCCCTCCTCTACAAAAATTCAAAATAACTTTTTTTTTTTCAAATAAAAAAACGTGAAAATAAAATAATACAGCGTCGTTTCAACGCAGAACACATACGGGAAATGAAATATCTTTCCACAGACAACTTAAATCAACGGTTCATAATTAATCATCCAAAAAAAACCCTAAAAAAGAATATGTAAAGCCCAAAAGTTTCCAACAGACACAAGCATATATAAGTAGCCCACGCGCTCACTGCCTCCCTCCGCCTCTGTAATCTTTTGTTTGTTTTTCATCAATCAATCTCTTCGAAGCTCCTTTTGAGAAAATGTCGGACGAAGAGCATCAGTTTGAGTCAAAGGCCGACGCCGGAGCTTCGAAGACTTATCCTCAACAAGCTGGTACTATTCGTAAGAACGGTTACATTGTCATCAAAGCCCGCCCTTGCAAGGTTTTTCTCTCTTAATTTTGTTCTTTTTAAAAAAGTCATTTATTTTGCTGGAATTGTAAATATTTATAAATTCCAGATCTGATGCCTTTTCCGGATAATTTTACTTATTTCTAGTGAATTATCTTTGTGTTGTCTAAATTTCGATTGTGAATTAGGGTATGATCTATTTCGTGCAAAGAAAAGATTTTTCAATAACATTTGCTGTTAATAGACATTCTGCTTCAAAACATAAAATTGATTCTAACTAATAACTATCTGTTAGCGGAAAATATTAACCTCACAAAACTTTTATGGAAAAATATGTGAAAAGCTCAAAGTATGGAAGTTTGTTTTTAATAATGGGATCATAATAACACTAACATCACATAGTGATATTGATGACAAAGATTGTCTGACTTAATCTAAGGCAAGTCTTACTCCAAGAGAGAAGATATGAGCTCAAAAGAAGATAACTTCTAGTGGTAAGAGTGCAACTTGTGATCTGTGGGTTAGGAGCTGGTTCGAACTATTGGAAGACTTAGAGTAGGACTCCTCCTTCCATTGTATAGTTTGTATAGGACTCTATTCTTTATTACGTAGTCTATTAGATCACGTCAACATTGTTTATATACAGTCTTGTTTATTAACAAAATCAGTGAAGCAAGCAGCTTCTTCTCATAAACTCTATCACTAGTTTTCACATGGTATCAAGAGCCAACTCGGCGATCAATCCAACGGAAGAAATCCATTAAAATCAGCAATGGGCACAAAGGCGCAAGACGCCAAATTGGTGGACTACAATTCTCCATTCCATCTTCATGCCTCGGACAACCCCGGAATGCTGCTCACTTCATGTCTGCTTGATGGGACAAACTATGCGACATGGTCCAGAGCCATGAAGAACGCTTTGAATGGCGTAATTAAAAAGCCTAGCGATGAAAAACCAAAAGCAAACTTGTGGGAAACATGTAATTCCATGATTATATCATGGATATTCAATTCCCTTGACAAAACTTTGCACATGCAGCATAGCCTACGCCGAGACTGCAAGGGAAGTTTGGATAGATTTGGAGGAGCGTTTTGCTCAAGGTAGGGCTCCAAGGATTTACCAGATTAGAAGGGACATCAGTCTTCTCGTCCAAGATGGACAAACTGTGTTGACATACTACACAAAATTAAAGGCATTATGGGATGAATTAAATGATCTTGACCCTTTACCAGAATGTAATTGTGTGGCCAGACAAGAGCATCAACGGAGGCAAGAGGAAGAGAGGGTTTATCAATTCCTTATGCGTCTTGATTCAGGACTCTATGATGGCGTGAAATCTCAGATATTGAATGCTGAACCCAAAGTAAATCTAAGGAAATCATATGCTATGGTGGTCAGGGAGGAAGGACAAGGAAATATTGGGTTGCAAAGAGAAGCAAAACAAGAAGGTTCAGCCTTCCATATTACTGGGAACATGATTATGCAATCTGGAAAGGGAGCAATGAAGGAAACATGTCTCAGATGCACTCACTGCCAGAAGGTTGGCCATGAGAAGAGCCAGTGCTTCGAGATTGTTGGTTACCCTCCCAATTGGAACACGAGGAGATCTGTAGCAAAAGGCAACTACAAGGGGCGTCCAAATTCAGGGGGAGCTACTGGACGTGCATTCCATGTCGCAGCTGTTCAAGAACAAACAACAGGTCAATTGAGTTTGATGATGGAACAAGTCAACCATCTCTTCAACTTGTTCAAGGAGAAACAACAAGAAGACCAAGTAACAACCCAAATGAGTGGTAAGACGCAACAAAGATGTTGGGTAATTGATAGTGGAGCATCTCATCACATAACTCCACATAAATCACTTCTTAAGAATATCTATGTGTTACATAAGCCAATAGAAATCATAATGCCCGATGGGGGAAGGGTAAAAGCACTAGAGGCAGGAAGTGCAAAGATATCAAACACCTTGATCCTTCGCCATGTCCTATACATTCCTGCTTTTGCTTGTAATTTAATATCAGTCCATAAATTAACAAGGGACAATGCTTGCTTAGTATTATTTGATTCTGTTGGTTGTGTAATGCAGGACCATTCACTGAAGAGGCAGATTGGACTGGGTAAAATCACTGATGGGGTCTACTGTTTAGAAGGCATGGCACCAAGTTGGAGTCTAGCTGTTGTTCGAAGCGAAGACGAAAGTCTTTGGCATGCAAGATTAGGACATCCTTCATATGCAAGCATGGTTAAATTATCTAGTTTAGTTAATGTCGAGTTTAGCAAAAACTCTAGTTCGTCTTGTGATGTTTGTTATAGAGCAAACATACAAGGACACCATTTGATGATAGTAATAATAAAGAGACCAGACCATTTGCTTTGATTCATTGTGACATATGGGGGAGATATAAAACTCCTTTGCTGGGAGCACATTATTTTCTCACAATTGTCGATGATTATAGTCGAGGGGTATGGGTTTATCTTCTTAAAGAAAAGAGCGAAACATGTAACTTGATAAAGAGCTTTTGTGCGATGGTTGAAAACCAATTCGGCCTAAGAGTGCAAAAAGTCAGAAGCGACAATGGCATGGAGTTTGTAGGAACATCCTTGCAGGCATTCAATAGAGAAAAGGGAATAATTAGTGAAACGTCTTGTGTAGGAACATCCCAACAAAATGGGAGAGTTGAGAGAAAACATCGACATATTTTAAATGTAGCAAGAGCATTGCGAATTCAAGCAAATCTGCCACTATACTTTTGGGGAGATTGTGTGCTTACAGCAGCACATCTAATCAATAGAACTCCTACGAAGGCAAATGAGGGTAAAACACCATATGAATTACTCTTCAATAAAACACCCGGGTACAATCATTTGAGAACTCTAGGGTGTCTCTGTTATGCTAGACCAAGTCATGGGCAAAAGGACAAGTTTGGGGAAAGGGCCTTAAGATGCATCTTCATAGGGTATCCTCAAGGACAAAAGGGTTGGAAAGTGTATGATGTCGCGCAAAGGATTTCCTTTGTTTCATGAGATGTGGTGTTTGAAGAGAAAATATTTCCTTATGTCACTCAACAATTAACAATCAGTGAGCCTAAAGAAGTAACAAAAGCTTTCAAGCATACTGATGTCTTATTCAATGATGAGGAAGACACGAGAAAGGATGAAGAAAGAATAATAAATGAAGGAAATGAGCAGCCTGTTAACCAAGCTGAAGATGATCGAGTGATTGAAGAACCAAATACACTAGTGCAAGATAACAATCTGGAGCAATCTGATGTTGAAGCAGCTAACACAAGGCCGGCTTGAACCAAGAAACAACCTGAATATCTCAAAGATTATATATGCCATGCCACTTCTAAACAAGCCTCAAAGGTGGATGCTCACCAAACAGCCTCTTCAGGTAATGGCTATCCCTTATCAAAATACTTATCCTATGACAATTTTTCTTCCTCTCACTATGCCTTTCAAGCATCCATCACTGGACATGATGAGCCCAAAACATATCTTCAGGCAATAAAAGACCAGTGTTGGAGGGAGGCGATGGCAAAAGAGATCTCAGCTCTTGAAAGCAACAACACATGTGATCTCAAAACACTCCCTCCGGACAAGAAAGCTGTAGGTAGCAAATGGGTATTCAAGATTAAATATCAAGCAGATGGAACAGTTGAACGCTACAAAGCGAGGCTAGTTGCAAAAGGATTCACTCAGGTAGAAGGAGAAGATTACAACGAGACTTTTGCACCTGTAGCAAAAATGGATACAGTACGCTGCTTACTTGCAATTGCAATGGCTAAAGGCTGGTTCATTAGTCAACTGGATGTGCATAACGCATTCCTACATGGAGACTTAGACGAGGAAGTGTACATGCTCCCACCAGCAGGATATAAAGTGGATTCCCCAAACTTAGTGTGCAAACTGAAGAAATCCTTGTACGGATTGCGCCAGGCTTCGCGAAATTAGTTTGCTAAGTTGTCAAGTGCCTTGGAAAGTTATGGCTTTCAGAGATGTCCATGGAGCATTCCCTTTTTGTATACGCAAGAGGAGATATCATATTGACTGTATTGGTGTATGTGGACGACATAATATTGACAGGCAATGATGACGGTCAATGCAAATTGTTCAAGGAATACTTGCATAACTGTTTCCACATCAAGGACTTGGGCAAACTTAAATACTTCTTGGGTATTGAAGTTGCTAGATCACCAAAAGGTCTATTCCTAAATCAACGAAAATATGTGCTAGATATACTTAAGGAAGTTGGCTTGATGAATGCAAAACCTAGTTCTACTCCAATGGAACAGAGACATCGTCTCACTGAAGAAGCCGGCGAACCTCTCACGGACCCCTCACAGTACAGAAGGTTGGTTGGACGCTTGTTGTACCTCACAATTACGAGGCCAGACATAACATATGCTGTCCACATTTTGAGCCAGTTTATGCAAAGTCCCAAGCAGGATCGCTGGATACATGCGATCAGAGTGTTACGATATTTGAAGTCTAACCCATGCCAAAGAATTCTATTGCCGACCAGTAACACCTTGCAACTAATGGCGTACTGTGACTCTGACTGGGCAAGCTGTCCAATGACACGCCGCTCCGTTTCTGGGTATTTCAGCTGCACCTATTGCTTGGAAATCAAAGAAACAGACTAAAGTGTCGCGCTCATCAGCTGAAGCAGAGTACAGGTCGATGGCACATGCGACAAGTGAAATTATATGGTTAAGAGCTTTGCTGCAATTCCTACATGTACCACAAGTGTTTCCTACCAGATTGTTTTGTGACAATCAGGCTGCCTTTTACACATAGCAGCTAATCCAGTTTTTCACGAACGAACAAAAAACATCGAAGCAGATTGTCACTTTGTACGAGAACGCATAGTTTCTGAAGATTTAGTTACTTGCCATATCTCCAGCAAGCATCAGTTAGCAGATTTTTTCACTAAGTCTTTGGGGGCTCAAGAATTCCATTGTCTACTAGGCAAGCTGGGCATGTATAATCCACATGCTCCACCTTGAGGGGGAGTATTGGAAGACTTAGAATAGGACTCCTCCTTCCATTGTATAGTTTGTATAGGACTCTATTCTTTATTACGTAGTCTATTAGATCACGTCAACATTGTATATATACAGTCTTGTTTATTAATAAAATCAATGAAGCAAGCAGCTTCTTCTCATAAACTCTATCACTAGTTTTCACACCCTGACAAAAGCCTAGTTAAGTGGAGAAAGACAGGGCAGGATGAGTGAGCCCGTCATCCGGTTTCCAACCATGTGGCACATGCATTCGGGGATTCTTCAATTATAAAAATAATCTCCTTTTTGACTCTTGGGCTGGATTTAAAGGATTTTCACTTTGTTGCTGAATGGGACATCGTCATTAGTCATCTAGCTTTCAACATTTTTTTTTTTTAACTTGGCCTTTGTTCTTTGTTTTCTAATCAGGAAGTCTGTCCTATAAATTTTTCCTTCATTGCTTCCAGTGTTTGCTAACATAGACACTTCTTGTAACAGGTTGTGGAAGTGTCTACTTCCAAGACTGGAAAGCACGGACATGCCAAATGTCACTTTGTTGCGATTGATATCTTCACTGGCAAGAAGCTCGAGGATATTGTTCCCTCTTCACACAATTGTGATGTACGTGCTCCTGGTGATCTTTATGTGCAGTTCGCTACATTCTTTTTCATTATATAATCGTTCTAATGTATTATAATAACTGTGTCTGTTGCAGGTCCCCCATGTTAATCGTACAGATTACCAACTCATCGACATCTCTGAGGATGGATTTGTATATACCTATTCCCCTCTCAGATTCTTTTTTGTTATTTTTGATTAATTTTTCCTAATCTTCTGTGCATTATTATATTATAGGTGAGTCTTCTCACTGAAAATGGTAGTACCAAGGATGACCTCAGGCTTCCAACAGATGAGAATCTTCTCACGCAGGTTAGTAAGCATCTGGCTTATCCAAGTTTTCAGCACCTATTTCCAAGTTGTAATTTGAAGCCTAAATAAATATTTGGTTCATTACCTACATTATGCACGCTCTAGCCCTCTAGGGAAGATTAGGTGGTTCATGAGATGACGTTAATTCATTGAATCTTGGAATTGTAACAGCTTATGGAGCAGGCTTTTTAGTAACGGGGGGCACTTTTGTGCCCTCAAGTCAAAATTATAAATGTTGGTGCACATTGTGATAAACTTATAATGTTGTTATGTTTGGTTGTTAATTCTTCTATTTCGAGAAAATGTTGCAGGTTGCTTAACCATCTATAATTTGCTAAATGTGCAGATCAAGGATGGATTTGCTGAGGGCAAAGACCTTGTTGTGTCTGTCATGTCTGCCATGGGTGAGGAGCAGATTTGTGCACTGAAGGATATTGGTCCAAAGTAAATTCGTTGAGAGCGCTTGCTCTAGGCAAAATATTTATTATCTTAATGGAGACGGACATCGCAATAGCAGAAAAAGATTGTGGACCAACTTGTTCAAGAACATCTACGTGGTTTTCTTGATATCGGAGGCCCCAATTTTATTTTGGTCCTATATCAATATTAGGACTTGAGTTAGATTGTTGTTTTAATATTTTGGAATTTGTTCTGTTTATGGTAAAAGTTTTCAAATTTGGTGTGGGAAAAGTTAATCTTTCATTATATACAATTTTGCACCTTCAGCTTTTATGAAGCTGCACAATTATTTTCACAAGTGTTGACACAATTCCAAGTCCTTTTATCCTGCATTTGCATCCTCTTAACCTCTTTTTCTACGGATGATGATAATGTCCAATACTGGTTTGGTGCACTTGACGAAAAGGAATTCCTTAGATTGAGTAAAAATTTCCTTCGTAATTAACTTGCATCCTCAATTTCTTTGATTAGGCTACCACTGGGGACTAAGTTTAATCTCATCTCTGCACTGGCGTTGAATACTTCTTATAGTGTAGTTGAGATATGGCGTCTTAAATTAGCGCATCAAACTGGACTTGAATTCTTCTAGGGAAGTCGAGTTTTGGCATCGTATTATTGACATTTTGTACGCAAGCTACGGCTATAATATAAACAATTTTTCTTCTGTTATTACCTAAAATTGTGATATGCGGAGTTTTTTTTTTTGTTTTTTGGTAACAATGTGAATTACCATTAACTTCAAACATCATATATACTTATAGAGCACTTGATTTCCAGAATAGAAATTAGGCCTGCAACAAACAACAAAAAATAACTAGTTACAAGTAAGTTGTCTTATGAACTCCCTACATTTCTGAGCTTTTCTAGACATATGTAGTAAGTCTATTCTTTCTAACACTTCTCGTTTGATTTATACAACTATCTCATCTGTTTTTGTGATCCTATCCTGAAAAATTTGTGTTTCTAGCTCTCCATGTATGGTATATCCTTGCTAAGTGTACTACAGCTATGACCTCTTTCCTGAATTGTTTCCAGTGCTTATTTTTTAACTGCTCCAGCATTTGCCTCACTCCAGTAGTTTGTTCATCATGCCTTGTCCATTTGCTCAGTTCATGTTTTACTGCTCTTGTCCATTCACATTGTACAAATAGATGCTCCTGAGTTTCTATCGCATCTTCATTACACAGCATGCACTTGACATTATCAACCTGTATATTCATTCCAACCATCCAATTTTTTGTCTGTTTGTCAACAATTTCCCTAGTGTTGCCAGCCATCCTATGAACCTGTGTTTTGGTTGAGCTACTGCTGACCATATCAAATCAGCAGCCTTCATTTTTTGTTGTCTCCCAATTAGTGCAATATAGCTTGAATTTATAGAGTACTTCCCAGTATGGTTGAGAACATATTTGCCCTGTGAGAACCACTCTCTCATCAATTGTTTGACTGCATTTAATTTCCTCCAGTACCAGCTGCTATCTGTTGGTGGAGAATGAGTCCATATGTCTGAATTGGTCTTCATGTACACTCCATGAACCCACCTTACCCATAAAGATTCCTTGTTAAGTGCCAACTGCCATATCAGTTTCCCAACTGAGGCTATGTTCCATTCTCTGCATCCCTTGATGTTTAGCCCACCCATATTTTTTGGACAACATACTTTCTCCCATGCAACTAGAGCCACCATTCTCATTTCTTCCTTTTTTCCCCACAGGTATTCTCTGCATAATCTATCTACTCCTTTCACTACACTTTGAGGAAGGATAAACACATTCCCTCAGAAGTTGTGAATTGAGAATAACACAGCATTCACAACTTGGAGCCTTCCAGCATAGGATAATTGTTTGGAGTAGGTTACATTGATTCTTTGTGTAATTTTCCCAATAAGCATCTGACAATCCATCTTGTTCCATTTCTTAGGTGATAGTGGCAATCCTAGGTATTTGATAGGAAATTCTCCCTCTGTGAACTTAGTTCTTCTCATCAGCTGTTGTTTAAGTTCCTCTTCTACTCTAGCTATAAAGATGTTTGACTTCTCCATGTTAGCAATCAACCCTGTCACTCTACTGAAATGATCTGGTGCCTCCATCACTCTATTCACTGAGTTGATATTGGCTTTGCAGAATATCATCAAGTCATCAGCAAAAATTAGATGAGTCAACTTGCTATTCTTGCACATGGGGTGGAATCTGAAGTCTAGTAGCCTGCTTATAGTACTCAGAGTTCTTGATAATTACTCCATGACTAGGACAAATAACAATGATGACATTGGGTCACCTTGCCTCAGTCCCCTCTTGCCTTCAAAGTAACCATGTCCTTCCCCATTTACTTTGACTGTGAACTTTGCAGTAGAGACACAAGCCATTGTCCACTGTATGAATTTGTCGGGAAAGCCATATTCTCTCATTGCTTCCTCTATAAACTCCTAGCTCACCATATCATAGGTCTTTCTTAGGTCAATCTTCATTAAGCACCTTGGTGTAGTTTTCCTGTTATAATGTCTCAAAGGGTCATGGCATATTAAAACATTGTGCATCATTGATCTACCTTGTACAAATGCTGATTGGTTTTCGGCAACTATATGGTTGACTGCAGATTTTAATCTAGAACACAGCATCTTTGATATGCATTTGTATAACACATTGCAGCAAGCTATAGGTCTGAAATGGCTTGCATTCTCAGGAGCCTCCACCTTAGGAATCAAAGCAATATTAGTAGAGTTGATTTGTCTCAGCAATTTCCCATTCTGAAAGAACTCTAGTACTGCTTCTGTTAGTTTATTTCCCACTATTGACCATGCAGCTTTGAAAAATCCACTCTCATATCCATCTGGACCAGGACTTTTATTGCTATTAATCTGAAATATGGCTTGCTTCACTTCCTTCCTCACAAATGGTTGTTTTAATTCCTCTTGTTGATTGCCTATTAGTATGCTTCCATTCCTAATTATACTCCTGAAAGTCTTCACTCTATCAGTTGTTGTTCTTCCTAGTAAGCTTTCATAATATTCAACAAATGCATCTGCTATTTTGTCTGGATCTGTTGTCCAATTCCATGTACTATCTTTTAACTGTGTGATTGCCTGCTTCAGTTTCCTGTGCTTGATTACTGAGTGAAAGTACTTGTTATTGTCATCTCCCAGTCTTATCCATGTGGCTTTACTCCTTTGTTGTAAGTACTCTTCAGCTAAATAAGAAGATTTCCTGAATTTTTTATATGCTGCAGCTTCAACTTGTTGGTACTCCACTTTTGTTGGATCCCTCTGCAATTGTTCTTGTGCCATCTTTAGCCTTTCTCTAGCTTCATTTGTTTCTGTAAGTATATTATTGAATGCCTGTGTATTTAAAGCTTTAAGTTCCTTCTTTAAAATCTTCAGCTTTTTAACTACCTTGAACATTGCACATCCTTCCATACTAATCCCCTAACCTTCTCTAACTATCTTCAAGAAATTTGGATGCTTTGCCCAATTATTATAGTACTAGAAAGCCTTTTTTGTTCTTTGTCTTTCTTCTACCTTGTACACCTTAGCAGGACAGTGATCATTTATACCTTCATTCAAAAATCTTGCAGCACATTCTGGCATGGTATTGAGCCACTGATTATTTATAAAGATCCAATCAATTTTTGAAAAAATTCTATGCTCCTCATGCTTGTCACTCCAGGTGTATCTATTTCCTTGTGCAGGCATTTCCATTAACTCACACTACCTTATACATTTATGGAAGTCCACCACTTCAGCCCATGAAACTTCCTTCCCACCTATTCTGTCATCAACATTTAGCACTGTGTTAATATCCCCTATTACCACCCATGGCTTGCTATATCTTTTACTATGTTTGATTAGCCCTTCCCAAAGTTCCTTCCTCTCTTCCTTGGTATTAAAATCATAGACATAAGTAATTTCAAATTCTAAGTTTAATGGGATATATATAGCCTTGCATGTTATTGCTTGAGCTGATTTCTCTATAGGCAATACCTGATAATAGTCTGGCCTCCAGGTGATCCATATTCTTCCATTGTAGTGATACTCCAGGTTTGTTACATATTGCTAGCTTGCAAATATCTGTTCTGCTATCTTCTCTATTTTCTCTTTTTTGATTTTTGTTTCTAACAATCCTATTAATCCCGTTCTTTCCTCATTGCAAAGGAGTTTATTCTCCTTTTGCTTATTAGGGGCATTAAGCCCCCTAGTATTCCAGCTTAGTAGACTAACCATCCCCATTGTGAGGAATGTTTAGACCACCCACATTTCTGACTTCTTGCCCTTCTTTATTCATGTTTTCCTCCTCTTGCTTGTTTAGTATTTGAAAAGAGTCACTCTTCCATTTGTTCTTCCTGCCTCATCACATTTTTGCCATACTTATTAGGTGTTTGCCATTCCTGGTCTCCTTTTTCCTTCTGCACTCCTTGGTTCTTGACTACATATTTCTTCTTTGTGATCACTTTTCCTGCATCATACATCTTCTCTATTCTATCTGCTTTCTGATCTTCCTTGTTATCTTTATTTATAGTCTGTCCTTGATCTTGCCTCTCTTCCTATGTGATTGTCACCACTCTTTCTTTATTCATTGTTTCAGTTTTTTGAATTCTCTTCTTAATTCTGCATACATCTTCCTCATGCCCATACTTAAAGCAGTGTTTACATAGGGATGGTTTCCAGTCATAGCTGACCTCCTGTTATACTATTTTGCCCTTCTCATTTTTGAACTTAACCATATCAGGTAACTTTGTACTCATTTCAACCTCTACTAATAGCCTTGCAAACTTCAAACCGATTCTCTTTTCTGTATTTTGATCAACCATTAAAGGCTTCCCAATTAGACTTCCTATCTTGCTTAGTCCTTTTTTACTCCAATATTTGAAGTCCAGATCAGGCAACTTGATCCAAATAGGTACTGTCAGTAATTCCTCTTTTGTGAACTTCAGTTCAGGTGTCCATCCTTTGACAATAAGTGGTTTATTATCAAAATGGTAGATTCCCCCTTCAATAACCTCTTGTTTCCCTATTGCAGTGTCAAATCTTACTACAATTACGCCATTTTTTAGCATCACTATTCTATCTACTCCATGTTTGCCCCAAATCCTTTAAATATAACCTTGAATTACAGTAAATGGTGGATGAGCCCCAAGCACGTAACAGATCACAACATTTTTCCAATATTCCATTTCGGTACTTATGTCAACTATTTCAATTTCAACAAATTTACTCTCACCTGTCTTTTTTTGGTTGAATACATTCCAATTTGTATCCCGCGTTTGATATTTTGGCAATATCAAAGTTGTCCCACACTGAACTCTTCTTCCCCTATTCTTCGTTCATCTCCTCTGCCCATGATTTCCTTCCTTCTCGCACATGCAATTGTGAATTACTGCTTGTTGATGCTTCCTGAACTTCTTTCGATACTTGAATTGCTTCGATCTGCTTTTGCTTTTCATTACCCAGTTTATCTGGTACTGTTTCATTGATGTTAGGGCTAATTTGTTTTTCTCCAGAATTTTGAACTACTACGCATTTCCTTTAGATCCTCGTTGATTTTTGCTTCTTAATTTAGCTGCTTCCTTCGCCATTAGTGCTCTCTGGGATGGTATCCTTGCTCTGTTACCCATGGTGGGCGCAAGTTAGCTAACATGCACCGAGAGAGAAGGTCGCCATTATAGAGAGAGAAAATATTTTATCTCTTACGTAAATCAATAATTGTGATATGCGGAGTTGAGAGATATGCTTTCTATAAGATTTAGAGCCCGTAGCTTTTGGCTTGTTTTTGTCATTTTAGCTTAAAAATAAATGCTTAAAAGCACTTTTTTACTTTACCCAAACACTACAAAATGGCTTAAAAGCGATTTTGTCTTAAAAGCACTTAAAACAAGCTAATCCAAATGGGCTCTTAACCTGCCAACAGACCAAAATATAAAATTTTCTAATCCAATACTGCTATGCTGTAATAAGGAAAATCTGAGAAAATGATAAAGGAAAGGTGACTAGGAATAGGGATCACAACAAAAATCAATCAAAAGGAGAAGTTACATTCCCTGCCCCTATAGAAATGGTTGATCGTTTCTTTTTGTTGCTTTAGTGAGCGAATGCAAGGTTCAACAAGGTACGAGTGGCATTATAAACCGAAAATTTGCTGTTTGTAAATGCCTTCACCCAAATAAAAAGGTCTTCAAATGATTTGAATCCTCGCATTCAGGGGGTCCAGTTGGTACACTTCTTACTGTATTAATCATCATCCTCGCTGCACGAATATACTGGCCACGTTTCACTGCTGTAATCGATGATTTAACTCATATACCTGATGGCTGTTCCGAGCCAATCATCAGGTATGCTGCCTTTCAAGATGCCACTAAGGGCTTTGACTGAGTGGTCTGTTCCTGCCTGCACCAACCCAAATCTCAGCACACAAGAAAACAACAACTACGCCTCAGTCCCAAACAAGTTGGGATCAACTATATGAATTCTCACTTCTTTCTCAGCACACAAGAAAAGAAATAATATACCAGTACCTAATCTCAAACTAGTTGGGATAGGCTGTATTTTTTCACCCCAAGTGGCTTTCCCGGAAAACATATTACCTTTGTTATGTAGACATCGATTCCAAGCTTTGCAATCATAGCGGCTTCTGTTATCTTTGTCACCATCCCACCAGTTGTATCATGGGCAGCTACAGTGAATTCAACTGTTGAAGAAAGACTGGTTAAGTTGTTTAGTGCCTTTATAACGAAATAAGCAGCTAATCCAACATGGCACTGTATTCTTCAGTTGCAATTTACGGTATAAGAACATATGTACTTATTCTAGTCAGTAAAATTCTCTCTCTGCTTTCTTAAGCTCTCAGGCACACTCCCCGAGGAGCCTGAGAACAAGGAATATTGAGTTTTCACTAACACCATTAGAGAGCCTACACATTCCGACCACTCCCCTTAAAAAAGTTCCGGCATAGAACCCTTCACGCGCCGCTCAGTTCAGGCAACTCTGTCGCCACGCGCCGGCGCGTGTGCCAAATCCCGGCCAATTTTCAAAATTTTCTTTTGGGACAGCATACTCACGGCGTAATTCTGACCACATCCATCTATCAATTTCTGAATTCCGACAACTTTTATTTTTTTCCGGCGGCGGGGAACCTTTTTCCGTAGATTTTCAAGGCCATGAAGAAGAAGCATTGGAGTTGCTAATGCAAATTGACAGTTGCAGACAAGTTAGAAGAATGAGACGGAGATGGAGGTGAAGAAACAAAGGTTCAAAGGATCACTGGACTTAAAATGATTAACTTCCTTTGATGTCAAATTCAAGAGTGATGGGAAAAGGAGTAGGGGAAGAGATCTATCTATTATTGCAATATGAAGATCAATTTAATTTCATGGAATGTAAGGGGATTAAATGACAAGAAGAAAAGGGAGATCATAAAAAGTCAAGTGCTGAATTGGAAGGCAGACATTTTCTGCATGCAAGAGACAAGTGGTGGGGGATATCAAGGAAATAGTCAATCAAATTTGGGGTGGGAGATGGGTGAGGTACGCAAGCTTAGAAGCTAGCGGCACGAGAGGGGGGATTTTGTTAATATGGGATTGAAGAGTATGGAAAGGGTAGGTGTTACAGACTGGTGCATATACTTTGACATGCAAGTTCGAGGCTCTTTTACAGAATTTTCAATGTCACATAACAGGAGTGTATGCTCCAAATTGCAGAATAGAAAGAAGAATGGTATGGAGAGAAATTGGTGCAGTGAGGGGATTGATGGATGGCCCTTGAGTGGTCTGTGGTGATTTCAAAGGGGATAATCATACAACCGCTTCAAGAATTGATAGATTTCTCATTTCAGAAGAATGGGATGAAAGCTTCAGAAATATCAAGCAAACTCTCCAACAAAGGCTGATTTCTGACCATTCACCAGTAGCTCTATACTGTGGTGCTTGGGAACAAGCTAAATCATACTTTAAATTTGAAAATTGGTGGCTGAACGTGGAAGGTTTTGATGACAGAATTAGAAACTGGTGGACATCTTTTGAATTTTCAGGAAGACCAGACTATATTTTAGCTTGCAAATTAAAAGCTCTCAAGGGCAAGCTAAAAGAATGGAGCAAAAGTTGTAAAGGAAATCTGAGATTGCAAAAATCAAAATTGCTGAGTCAATTCGTAGGTTTTGAGGCAACACAACAATCAAGAGCTCTGACAGAGGTGGAATCTGTAAGGAAGGCAGCTACCCTCATGGAGATTGAGGATCACCTCAAGGACGAAGAGAGTGCATGGAGACAAAAATCAAGAGCTATATGGCTCAAAGAAGGGGATAGGAATACAAAGTTTTTCCATTGTACTGCCAATGCACAAAAGAGAAACAATAGCATTGATCAACTAATAATTCGAGATGAAGAAGTTGAGGAGCCAGACAGAATAGAGAACGAGATCATTGAATTCTACAAGGGGTTATACACAGAACCTGGAGAGTGGAGACCGACGGTCAATTCCGAAAATAGTCCAAAAATTTCTGAAGCAGAGAAGGAGTCTTTACAGAGTAACTTTGAGGAACAAGAAGTCATGAGCTGTCCGAAGATGTGTGCATCTGACAAGGCCCCAGGTCCAGATGGATACACAATGGGTTTTTTCATTAAGTGTTGGGATATTCTGAAGCATGACATCATAGAGGCCTTCAACAACTTCCATTCCCAGGAGATGTTTGAGAAAAGCTTCAATGCAACATACATAGAAGACAGGGGCGAAAGAATTGAGAGACTTCGGGCCAATCAGTCTGATAGGGAGTTTCTACAAACTGCTCTCAAAAGTCTTGACTGAAAGACTTCAGAGTGTGGTAGGGAAAATAGTAGATGCTCAACAAACGGCTTTCATCAAAGGAAGACAAATAATAGATGCAGTGTTGATTGCTAATGAAGCTGTGGATTAGAATAAAAAAGAAAGAACCTGGAATCTTATGCAAACTAGATATTGAGAAGGCTTATGATCATGTCAACCGGAGTTTTCTACTCAAAATGTTAGAACAAATGGGTTTTGGGCAGAAATGGATCAGTTGGATGAAATTTTGCATATCTACTGTAACATTCTCCATTCTCATAAACGGATCTCCTAAAGGTTTCTTCCATGCACACAGAGGTCTAAGACAAGGTGATCCTTTATCTCCCTTTCTATTCATTATAGCCATGGAAGGACTGAACAACATGATTAAAACGGCCAAAGCCAATGGATGGATCAAAGGCTTCGAGGTTCACAGGAATGGGCAAACAATCTAGAGAACACACATCTTCAATATGCTGATGATACTCTAGTCTTTTGTGACGCTAAAAAGGAACAACTTAGGTTTCTAAGGATCATCTTGGTCTTATTTGAGGGAATTTCAGGATTACACATCAACTGGAGAAAGAGCCATATTTATCCCATTAATGAAGTTAATAGCAACTGACACAGGTAATGGGAGGAGAAGTAGGGTCCCTACCAACTATATACCTTGGGATGCCTCTTGGTGCAAGATCCAAATCCAAAGAGATCTGGAATTCAGTCATTGAAAAGTGTGAAAAGAAGTTGTCAAGTGCAGGCTAGTATTAATCAACTCAGTATTAGACTCACTTCCCACTTATATGATGTCTTTGTTCCCAA
The DNA here is from genome assembly GCA_026770625.1 of Nicotiana glauca. Taxonomy (NCBI): domain Eukaryota; kingdom Viridiplantae; phylum Streptophyta; class Magnoliopsida; order Solanales; family Solanaceae; genus Nicotiana; species Nicotiana glauca. Next base: position 35,588 of record MU781178.1, read on the forward strand.
TTCCTGCCGAAATCATACAGAGATTGGACAAACTCCGAAGATCCTTCTTTTGGCAAGGGAATAAGGAGAAAAAGGTCTTCCATTTAGTTAAATGGAAGACCCTTACAATGGCCAAAAAACAAGGTGGTTTAGGAATAAGAAATTTGAAGAATCAAAGCAAGGCTGTTAGAATGAAATGGTTATGGAAATATTCTCAAGAACCTCAAACTTTATGGAGCAAAGTGATCAAAGCCAAGTACGGTGAGGAAAATAACTGGGTGTCAAACAAAGTCAGCACATCATTTAGAGTTCGTGTGTGGAAATCCATCAGAGAACTTTGGCCAATAATGAAGATTCACTCTTCCATAAGAGTGAACAACGGAAGAAACACATCATTCTGGTATGATAATTGGTTGGGACATGGAAGCTTAAAGGAAAGATACCCCGATATGTTTGGTTTGACACAAAACCAGCATAAGACAGTAGCTGATATGAGGAGTCGTCAAGGATGGGAAATCTCACTTAGAAGACAGTTGAATGACTGGGAGATAACAAGATTAGCTGACCTCTACAAAAAGCTGGAAGCATTTAAAGGATTACAGGAAGGGGTGGATTCACTTTGGTGGCAGAGGCACAACAGAGGGGTCAATCAGGTGAAGGATGCATATAAGATTTTTAATCAAAATAATCTTCAGGTAGATGCTTGGCCATGGAAGCATATATGGAGAACAAAGATTCCATACAAGATAGCATGTTTCTCTTGGCTACTAGCAAAGGAGGTTGTATTAACCCAGGATAATCTCATAAAAAAAGGAATTTCTCAGTGTTCTAGATGTTTTCTATGTGGGGAAAACGTTGAGGCTATTGGCCATTTATTTCTACATTGCAAGATAACCGATCAACTATGGAAAATCTTTATTTGTCTTAGGGGTATTTCATGGACAATGCCATACAGGATTAAAGAGGTTCTTTATAGCTGGGAAGAAGCTGGTGCTGAAGCAACTAACAGAGATAGATGGAGGACTGTCCCGGCTAGTATATGATGGACAGTTTGGAGGGAAAGGAATGCTAGATGTTTTGAAGATAAAAGCAATCCAGTACAGAAGATCAAACTCAATTGTATTCTTCTTTTTTGTTTTTGGTGTAAACAGATTTATACAGAAGATACGTTGACAATCGTAGACATACTAGGATCTTGCTAGGCCGCAAACCAACACATCTACTTATCACATTCTTGTAAATTTGGTTTTCAATGCAACCTATGTACTGATGTTATTAATGTATACAAAAGTTACCGATTCAAAAAAAAAAAAAAAAAACGTATGTACTTATTATGATGATTTATGCATACAAGGCAATCAGATTCGTAGCCCCCAACAGTATAATCTTCTCCTTTTGGGTCTGGCTTTCTGATACATAATTGTGGGCTTGTTTTATGACTATCAATATTGAGGAATTTGCAGATATGAGAATGAAGCTACATTGGTGTTCAAATGCATATTCAGTTCACAGAGTAAGCAAAATTGATGAGACAATACGATCGTTCTACACTGACCTGGCTTGCTTGTGTCCTCTAATCTAGGTTTCACTACCGACCAGCTTCCATCTTCACGTACAGCTGTTACAAGTAAACATTTCTCGTCTCAATATGATAAGCTTACTGTAGATGCTCTACGGAAAGTAATATATTCAAAACAATGAACCCCACTCTAGGGCTAAATGGAGCATTTACCAATTTCTTGGATAAGAATAGCGCCAGGTTCTACTGGTGGACGATCATATACGCCAAGTACATCTGTCTTCACTCAAGATGTATAGGATAGCATTTACAGAACATGATCTCATATAGATCAAAGACAGTACCACAGAGATGAGATGAAAAGTAACAGCTTGTGTCTGTCAGGCCAAGTTAGTGGTTCTGTATTCATTTTGTGCAAGACTGAAAGCACCTAGATGCAAATCTGTTATCCTGAGATGGATCTAGAAATAGAATCTACAATGTCTTTTAAATCTGAAAACAGATTGCAGGTTTGAAGGCAATGTTTCCGAAAAGATTGTAAATGGACCTTCACATATAACACAGGGATGACGTCTTCTTATAGTTTTACAGAGATATTTTGCTAGAAAGAGCATTCGGACCCATTTTAAGACTATTTTCTCAATGTGACATTTATGTCTCAAGCATAATTAGCACAAGTGTAAAAATGAAGAATCTAGAAAGTCTTATGGAGAAACTATTCTAATTTGCAAATCTCCAGCATGAACAGTATCAGAAAGCACTCTCTACATAACAATGCGTCGGATACAAGAAAAACAACAAACTCTGGCTTTAGTTCTGCTGCTAAATGACGTATTATCACGTCTCCACTCAGAATAGTGCACTCCTGAACAAGTGAAAGGATTAAGTAAATGATCACCAAGTTAATGTTCAATTACACTTGAAAAACAGACCTGTAATGTATCCAGGACAGCATCTCCATGCAAAACCTGAAATTCGAATGAACTTGTGTTACAACATTCCAATAGTTATGCTCACAAATTAGAAAATTGAAGCAATTACAATAACAAAGTGACCAAATTAGGAAGTGATACTTTAATTCACTAATCTGATATCCTATGAAAGAACAATGAAGAAAAGCTTTATGAAGGGCAATATAATCGAAGTTCCTTGCAATGAAGAAAAGACTCAAAAGCGCTCACTCAAGCCAGAGCGAAAGCTAAGCTAAGGTACATTTGCAGAAAGCCATCTTTTTCTTTTTGCTAACATAAATTGGTTATTTCACACAGATTAACATTGTTTATAATGAACATGACACTAGTTCAAGTAAAAAATATTTTGAAAAGCTTTCGGACTACATAAATAAACTTTAACTGCTAGCTCCTTTCATATATAATTTAGTGATTGAACTATCATTAACATTAGATAATCCATAGTTAATTGTACTCAGACCTACTCAGGTTATGCTTGAACACAAAATAATCTGATTGTGAAGTATAGTCGATATAAAGATAGCTTAAAATTACGCACAGAGTTTATACTATGTTGTTAATACATTTATTGGCTTTTAACTCTTGAAATAACCCATACGGCTAAGTATCAGCACTGAGCAGGTTTCATGTGTATATGCAATTGCAAGAGAGACGATCAATCATCTGTGGTATTTTTCCCATAAGAAACATGAATTACTATGAGTGAGGAACAAGTTCTCCATATCTCTTAAAATTTCTTGGTAATGTTTAATGTCATGAATCAATTGTTGTGCTAAAAGAAAAAAAAACACTTCATATGCCTTCAGATCTTTAACTCCCAACAGAAATCTGCTCCTACATCATAATTAAATGTAATCCTTTCTGCCTATAATAGTGGTATAGGCGTATAGCAGATAGTTAACACTTAAGCTCAAGTCATACTCAAATACATGGAAGATACTTTACTCCAGCACGTGAAAGGAGCTAGAAGCAGAAGTAATAGCGGGCACATACTGTTACATCGATAATATTAACTTCCACCCCTCAAGAATGAAACATAACATTTTGCATGATGGGAGTGCCTTCATCCAAAAGATTTTAGTCCAACACCACTTTTGTTAATTTTCTTTTTCTGCGGGTTTTGTCATAGTTTGTTACATACAATGTCATGCATCAGTTTAAAGTTTCCAAAAAGTTACATTATGACCTAGGCTGCTTCACACATTATCATAAGGTTTTGGCTTCAATACTCCGGTTCTTTTACAAGGTAACAGAGCTAATCTTAAGTAAAAATGTTCTCTATGTAAATCTGTTCAATCAACCGTTTTCTCTCTACTTCTAGTCCAATTGTACATTGTCTCTACCCAATTAGTCGCTTTGCACTTGGCTCAGTCTACTCAACTCAACTAGCCACTAGCTCTATTGTAGGTTCTTTTCTCTACACGTTGAACCCAGTTTCGATCCTTCAATCCACCAGATACCTTCTTCAACTTGTTGATCCTATTCTCTTTGCTCTAAACTCACTCTTCAACCTACGAGCCACATTAAAACTCAAGTTGTTGAAATTACATATGCTAAAAAATGTTACAGATACACAACATGCCGCACCATGTTAAGAGTTGCAGATGAGCTTTATCATTGTCCGGCTACTCCACCCATTATATTAAGGATTTGGATTGGATGTGCAGATTATTTATAATTTTAACATGGCAAGCCTTTGGTTTAGATATGTGGGCTTATGAGTCACAAAATTTTAAGTACAGAACAATCCACTGAATAGGAAGGTCAGAGTCCCTTTTAGGTAAGAGGGCCACGTGAATTTTGGTAACTTCAGTTTTGAATCCCCGTGTGTAATTCACTAATTCCTTCGCCCAGTACTCATTTTTTCACTTATTACTTAGTATTTCATGCATGTTTCTCAGCTCGTCTATCGCCATGGGATGTATCTGCTTTTCTCTCTTCAACCCGAAAATAACCGATCCCGAAGTAAAAGATTCTAAGGATCCCATGGATCACCAGAGTTCCGTTCCTTATGCATATAATCTGTTGTTTTACAAGCTTCAGGCCTTTAGCTGGTGCTGGCGCCTGCGACAACGCCTCCGGAACCTCGACTGTTGTTCAACAGCGGCGCCCTCTTCCAAGAAGAATGGATTCAAAATTCTTGATCAACATGTCAAAAAGAGCAAGACAGTGCGATTCATCATTACCAACAACATTCACGCACAGAATCATCCTAAAAGTAAAAAGCTAGAAGGAGCTTTGGTAGTAGAAAATTTTCCTTTTCTCCATGTTCTTCTACAGGTTTTTTTGAGCTTTTGGGGTATATGTCAAAACCCATATGATCATGAGATTTTGCACTATCTAAAACATTCTTCTAGACATTCATGTGGAAAATCAAGTTTATGAATACACATCAAATGAGGGCAATTAAGCACCTTCTCGAGATGAAAAGCCTAAACATTATGAGAAAGCTACCTACACAATGCACATTCTGAATGATATGCTTGCCTAAGAAAATGATATGGAAGATATCAGGGGAAAGGTAAGAATATGGTCAGGAAGTCTCTGTTTCACATAAAAAACAAAACTGAAAAATAATCACAGAGCCTAAGGAGATAGTTATACGTGTGAAACATAATGACTGGTAAGGCTAACACCCAACGAGTTTAAACTCACAGGTATAAAACCAGCATCAATAGCTTTAATGACCATTGAAATGTCAGCCTCTGTCATCTGCAAAAGCACAAGTTGTCAAATTTCAAACAATTTCATGGTAAGGAACAATTTGTTTTTTCAAAAGAGCTCAAAATATAGCAATATATCCATTTAATAAAATGATATCCATTTCGCCTTCTAACATTTCTTTGATATGTTGACCAACCACATGAGAATGGAGACATTCCGATGGAAGGAATACCCTCTGCAACAACAAGAAGCATTTGTTAGGGATGTACTGGTAAGAGACAGACATAAAATCGTAACGTAGCGCATGAGTAAGTAATCTGTGAAGAGTGAATTCAAGTAAGCTCTTCAAGTTAAAAATATGCATCTATGATGAATCATTAACAAGCCTTGTACATGAAGAGCGTTGATTGTTTGATGGTTGACTGGATGGACAATTATCTGTTACTATGAAGATCAACAGCATGACTAGATTAATTAGGATGTTAGCTTTAAAAAGAGTGATGTGCCCTTGTAACATCTTCCACAGAGCATCATAGCCCCTCCAGTCAGATATGATAATTACTTATGGCCTTCACAGTGTCTTTTCAAATCCTATTTCTTATCATGCAGTAAAGAAGTTGGGCTAAGAGAGAGATTTCAGCACTTAAACATCAAAATTCATTTCAAATCCCAACCCTGCCCAAAGCGAGACCCACTGGAGGTAAATGAAGTGCAGGTGTGAAAATGTTACATGTCATGCTACCAGTTACATTTAATCTCATCTATTTCAAAGACAGGCTTAGAGACTAGTGGTATAGAAAAGAAATTGTTATGAGTACCTCTTGCTAGGGCTCTCACAATTTCAAGATTGAGGGATGTGACCTGGAATAAAGAAAAATGAGTATTCTATCGCATATTACCAGGGAGTCAAAGCAAAAGCATAAAGAGGAGATCATTACATAGAGACAAAGGAGTCTAACAAGTAATTAAGTCACAATCACTTAATTTGTGCAGGAAACACCAAACCCGTCACACCTAAATAGACATCTCTCAGGTAGTGCATAAGGTTAAGCAGATAAGAACTCAAGCATGGAAGTTAAGCCCGCATAAGATCCTTGAAATATGCCCAAAAGAAGAGGAGAACTAAGATGAATGCATGGAGTATTTTCTGTAATGTTTGTGACCCAAATGAAAAAACCATGGAATGTAGAAATGCAAAAGAAACATAGGGAAGCAAATATTTCACTGGTCTCAGCAACGGCACCACTAGTCCTAAGTTAAAAGCAGAATGTAGAAAAGGAATAAAGACCAAATATCAGCTACATAATAGACTTGAAAAATGTGTGCCACGCGGAACAAAGATATTGCTTGAAAACAGAAAGGTGAGGGCTGGATCTTACTGAAATTCTTGTAGCAACAAAACCAGCCTTGACAAGAGGTTGGCTTAGTCCACCCTTATGAACACCTGACTTGCTAGCTTGAAAGTGTCCAAAGGAACCTGAAGGCAATGATGACAATCTAAAAGGGTCACAAGTTTACACGAAACTAAGAATTAAATTGTCCTTCTAGAGCAGTAAATCTGGTAGATTTATATTTTATTCATTTCATAATTCACATAGTTTTGCTGGCTAATGAACCTTAGAAATCTTGCTAACGACTAAGCACACTCGACAATATCAACCTGCTCCATGAACAACAATAAAACTTTCTGAATCCGCAACTGGTTGATCACTGAACTCATCGACGAAACTTGGAGGTTCAGACTGTCCAGGCCTTTTGCTCCAATCCATTCCAAGATCTTTTGCAGAATCAGAACTCGGAATCAATGCTTGACGAAGCTGGGATGAAACTTCCTTAAGATTCTCCTCATCTATAGTCTCCAATTTATTTTTACATGTGATCGCTGCACCTCCTGAACTAAACAGTAAACAAATAATGAATCCTCAGAAAGAAGACATGCTAATAAGTAGAAAAGGATTCTAATCCCCTTGTTTAAAGTAAACCAACCTGATGTCACTTCAAATGCTATTTATACATTGTTAAGAGTAACCTAAAATAGTTAAATACAAACTCCGAAGAGGGCATCAACTGGTCCATTCTAATTGTTAAGTGACCAACATATTTCTATTTTTATTTTTTCTACAGGTAAAATCAATCACTATGCCTCAATCCCAAACTATGGGCTCATATACAAGGAATCCTCCGTATCAGTGAAAGAATATACATTCTTGTTTGGCTATTTTTATGTTGTCCGTTAACCTATTATAACTCTCCTTTATCCAGGCTTGTAATGCTATGTTTTGCACATATGTGGAGTTAGTTTTCCCCCTCTTGTTTGTAGGTAAAAATTATCAAAAAAGAAAATAACAGTGTTTCGTGGAAGATGAAAGCACATCCAAGTTGAGGTATGATCATATCCGGGAGTTGACAAGTAAAGGAACTCTTTCCCTAAAGAAGATACAAGGATCGTAGAAAAATTAAAAAATGGTTCTTTCTTTTGAGTATTTTCCTCGGAACTACAAAGTGTAAAGTAGTTGCTATAGTGAAATCAGTTGTTCCTCTCGGGTCGTGAATTTTAATTATTTAGAAGGATTTTTCACGTTAAAATCCTGTGTCTTTGTTTCTCACTTTATTATCATTATTGTATTTTGGTTCTCTGCGTTTATTGCAATTATAACCGTGAATATTTTTTGTTGGTTATTTTTCCGAATAATTGGTATCAAAGCACATGTTCTACTCATAAATAGAAATATTTTTCATGGTCGGTTGTAACTCTAAGAGAAAATGTCAGTAAAGTACGAGGTAACAAGATTCAACAGTGATGACGATCTTTCCATATGACATAGAAGGATGAAAGGTCTACTTATCCATCAAGCAAGGCAGTAGATAGCAATGGGATGAAGCCCGAACCCATGAAACATGAGGACTAGGCAGACATGAATGAGAAAGGCAGCTAGTGCAATCCGATTGCACTTGTCTGATGAAGTACTCAACAATGTCGGTGATTAAGATAGTGACTGTGGTATTTATAAAAGACTAAAAGCATGTACATGTCCAAATCCTTGGCAAACAAGTTTTTAAGAAAGGAACTATATGAGTGAAGGAACAAATTTCTTATCACATTCAAGTATGTTAAATGAATCAATCATGCAGCTAGCCAACCTCGGAGAACAAATTGGTGAAGTAGAAAAGGTTATGTTGCTACTAAACTCGTTGCCATCTTCCTATGAATAGTCATCCTGCATTGTAGAGATGCCATTGAGTTAAAGGAGGTCATATCAGTCATCCTACTCAATGAGAAGATAAGGAAGAAGCTTGCAAATGCGGGGAAGGGCTCTTCAGAGGCAGGAGTCATTATAAAGCTTCGAGTAGCCGTGATAAATTCAAAGGTCATGGAAAGTCCTGGGATCAGTCAAAAGGTAGAAATTGTTACAATTGCGGCCAACCCGATCACTTCAAAAGAAATTGCCCAAATCCAAAGAAAGATCAAAAACAATGGCCATAGGAATGATGATAACATAATTGTAGTTGTGCACAATGATGATTCAGTGGCTCTCTTTATTCACGAGGAGGAAGGATGCATATACTAGGCAATCCAGGAGTCAGAATGGGTGATTGACACAGCAGCATCCTACCATGCCACTCCGAAATAGTTCTTCTATAGGCAGAGGCGGATCCAGAATTTTAAGTTTATGGGTTCCTACACAAATCTTAAGTTAATATACAATAATAACAGTATTAACGGATGAGTTCCAAGCTAAATATTCTTATATATTTAATGAATTTTTCAACACAATATCGGATCTAGACAAAAGTTACTGGGTTCACGGGAATCCGTATCTAACACACTAGATCCGCCCCTGTCTATAGGTACAACAGAGAATACTTTAGGACGTTTAAGATGGGAAATACCAATCACTCAGAGATTGTGGTGATTAGTGGCATTTGTATCAAGACAAATGTCGGAGACACATTAGTTCTAAAGATGTGCAACACATACCAAATCTGCAAATGAATTCGATTTCAAGGATCGCTATGAATTGAGGCGGGTACACGAATCATTTCGCCAATAGGAAGTGGAGGCTCATCAAAGGATCATTGGTGATTGCTAAAGGAGTTGCTCGCTACATATTCTACAAGAAATTCGTACCTTCAGTCATATGAATGGAATACAGTTGCTTTCTTAAAAATAACTTGTTTGTCAAGGATTTGGACTTGTACAAACTTTCTAGTTTTTTCAAATGTTACGGGTACTACCTTCATCACTTATATTATTGAGTACTTCATCAGACAAGTGTAATCAAATTGCACAAACCGTCTTTCCATCCATGTCTGCCTCATCCTTCGGTTTCACGGGTTTGAGTTTCAACACATTGCCATCTAGTGCCTTGCTTGTTAGATGGGTAGATCTTTCATCCTTCATTGTTATATAGAGAAACCATTATCACTATCACTGTTGATTTTTGTTACCTCGTACTTTACTCTTGATATTATTTTTTTCATAGAGTACATTACAACCGACCATGAACAATAATTTTATGTATGAGCAACCACACATGCTCTGATACCAATTGCTGGGAAAAATAACCAACAAAAAATATTCACGGTATATAACTACAATAAACACAGAGAACCAAAATACAGTAATCAACAATAATTATATAAAAACAAGGACACTTGGATGTTAACATGGAAAATCTTTCTTAAAAAGAAGAAAACCATGACCCAAGAGGAGTAACTGATTTCACTATAGCAAGAACTTTTCCACCTCACTAATACTGCTCGCACTCTCTATTTTTCCTCTCAAAGTATTTTATTTCTCACACTTCGTAAATTCTTCTCTTGCTCTCTGTGTTTTGTGTCATACAACTGAGAGAGCTCCGGCCTATACATAGTACTCCCTCCGTTTCAAATTAGATGAGGTATTTTCCTTTTTAGTTTGTTCCAAAATAAATGACACATTTCTAAATTTGGAAATAATTCAATTTTAAACTCTTTATTTTTTATTTTACCCATTTTACCCTTAATGAGAAACTTTTATAACCACATAAATGTTATGGCCCCACAAAGCTCTTACCCCTTAAACTTTTAAGACCACCAATATCAAAAGTCTTCTTCTATTTTCTTAAACTCCGTGTCAAGTCAAACTACCTCATCTAAATTGAAACGGAGGGAGTAGTAGAATTGCCTTGTGATGTCATTGATGACATCATCCTTTATGCCAAAAGTCAAGTTTAACAGTGGTGAACACTAGGGTTGTCTAAGATTATTGCCGGTACCGGTACTGCTCCGTCTCCATCTGGGAGGGGGGGGGGGGGGGGGGAGGGAGAGGTTAGGAAGTTTTGAAATGCACGAGAGAAAAGATGATTTTATTCATGAACAACAGGCTCTTTATATAGAGCAGATACATACAGAAATACATTAAAGGTGGAACAAACTGATATGATAAGATTCTGTGCAGTAGGATACACTAGAATACAGGAAACTAACAAAATCCTAAACCTGAAAAATAGGAAGCTAATAACAAACTCCTAAACTGAAGGATATCAATTGTTATCCTTTAATACGCCCCCACAAGTTGGGGGTGACTGGAACAAGCCCCAACTTGTGAAAATTGCAGAAAAGTGGTAAGCGGAAGAGGCTTCGTGAGGATGTCGGCAACTTGATCAGCAGAATGAAGGTGACGAACCTCAAGTGCTTTATGTTGAACTTGCTCGCGAACAAAATGGAAATCAATAGCTACACGTTTCAACCTACTGTGAAAAACTGGATTAGCACAAATGTAGGTGGTACTAACGTTGTCACAGAGGACTGTTGGTGGAGCAGACAATGGGAAATGAAGCTCATGGAGCAAATTCAAGAGCCAATTAACTTCAGAAACAACACCAGCAACAGCTCGGTACTCAGTTTCCGTGGATGAGCGTGAAACAGACCTTTGTTTTTTGGAAGACTAAGAGATTGGTGAGTTCCCAAGGTAGACAACATAACCTGTTGTTGATGTTCTGTCTTGTGGATTTCCAGCCCAATCAGAGTCAGAATAAGCAAGTAAACAATTTGTTGGTTGTCGACATAGCTTAACTCCCATTGTGCTGGTGTGTTTCAGGTAGTGCAACAAACATTTGATAGCTTTCCAGTGAGATACTTTTGGATAATGTATAAACTAAGACAACTTGCTAACAGCAAACCCGATGTCAGGCCTAGTGAAGGATAGGTAGTAAAGCTTACCAATGATTCTTCTGTAAAGTGAAATGTCAACAATAGAATCGGCTTCAGAATCGGCGAAGGAGCAGGTTGATGTCATCGGTGTTGGGACACCCTTGCATTCAGCCACGTGCAATTCATCCGGAAGATCCATGACATATTTGTGTTGAGACAAATATATGGCAGTTGGCGTTGATATTACTTTAACACCCAAAAAATAAACAATAGCCCAAGATCTTTTAGAGAGAATCGTTGAGAAAGAGTATCAATGATGGACCTGACACTTCTTCCACTATTACCCGTAATAATTATGTCATCAACATATATGAGAATGTAGACAGTAACCATGTGAAGGATAAACAAAGATAAGTCAGATTTGGATTTAACAAACCCAATACTTGTCAAATAGTTGGTGAGCTTGGTGTACCACGCCCTAGGAGCCTGTTTAAGTCCGTATATTGCTTTTTTTAGCTTGCAAACATATGTTGAATGTTCAGAGGACTCGAAACCAGGAGGTTGTTTCATGTAAACTTCTTCTTCAAGTCTGCCTTGTAAGAAGGCATTATTGACATCCAACTGATGAATAGGCCATGAGCGTTGAGCAGCAATTGCAAGGACCAAATGGACTGTTGCGGGCTTGACAACGGGGCTCAACGTAGAATGATAATCCAACCCAGGCCTTTACGTGAAACCTTTGGCTACTAGGCGAGCCTTATACCTGTCAATGCTTCCATCAGGTTTATGTTTAACTCTAAATAACCACTTACAATCTACAACATTCCGAGAGGGATCATTGGGAACCAAATCCCACGTCTAATTTCTGATTAGAGCATCATATTCTGCTTTAATTGCTTCTTTCCAATTGGGGTATAGTTGTGCTTAACGGTAGGAGCGGGGATTGGTGGTGAGAGGTTGGTTTTGGCAAGAAAAGTCTTGGGTTTCAGGCTATTTGTTATTGATCGGGTAACCATTGGATGAGGAAGGGTGGCTAGTTTTGGTTGCGATGGAGGAGAAAGAACGTGTTGGGGTTGGGATTAAATGGGTGGTTGTGGCTTGGACAGATGTGGTAACTTTAGAGGTCCGACGGCTATAGGTTTGGATAATGGGTGGTTTACTTTTTGCCGCATGAGGAGGGAGGATGGGTTGAGTAGGGGAGGAATAATCAGAGGTGCTAGTTGGATCTTGGATTGTTGGGATAAGGAGGAGAATTACCTGAGCTCTGTGACGTTGTTGGAGAAGGAACGGAGCAAGACTTTCCTATACATGTAGACAACGGCAAAGGTAGTTCAAAACAATGTGACTCTATTGGGATATTTGTGTGTGCGCCTTTTGGTGAAGATACGTCATCCCACGTTATTTTAAATTCAGATTTTTATAATTAGAGAAAATATTTGGCAAAAGGATAATTATTTTCAACATGTACTACATCCCTCGAAAGATAAACTTTGGTAGTGGTTTGGGTCAAAGCATTGATGGCAGTAATATTTATTTGAAAATCCCAAATAAACACAGGGCATTGATTTTGAATCAAGCTTATTTTGTGAATACGGTTTTAGCCACGGATAACATAAACAACCAAAAATTTTGATATTTTCATAACTTGGTGATTCTTGAAATAAAATCTCATATGGAGACTTGTCTTTTAAAATTGGAGTTATCATTCTGCTAATGAGAAAAACAGCTTGATAACATGCAAAACTCCAAAATGTGGCTGGTAATGAAGCTTGATGCATTAGAGTTTTGGCAATCTCGACGACATGGCGATGACGTCGTTCTACCAGAGCAACTCTTTGTGGAGTATATGGTGGGGAAATTAAGTGTTTAATGCCTTGTGATTTTAAAATCTTTGAAATCTTTCAAGTTAAGCTTTGAAATTTACCTCCTCCATCAGTGTAAAAAAAGAGTATTTTTGTTTGAAACCGACGTTGAGCAAAGGATGTAGTGTTTTGAAAACATCTAAAACCTCATTTTTGGTCTGTATTGTTTGTAGCCACATGTTCTTTGAAAATTGATCGACGAATAAAACATAATATTTTTTTTCTATCAATAGACAAAACTGGTGAAGGTCCCCACAAATAACTGTAAATAATTTGTAGCGGCCTTTGACTCTGCAAAGAACTTGTCGAAAAAGATTGCCTGTGGCTTTTATTTGATTGGCATGAATTACAAATTGAAAGAGAGTCTTTTATAACTGGAATGGAAAATGTTTTCAAAAATATATCTAAATTACGGCGTGTTGGATGCCACAAATCTAAACGCATAGCCACATTACATTGCGGTTGAGAAGAAGGATTGTCTAGCGGCCATTCATAAGGTCGTCCTCTACTCCGTCCTTGAACCAGCGGCGCCCCCGTACTCAGATCCTTCACAAGATAAGAGAATGGAAAGAATTCAATGGACGTTTTATTGTCACGGCAAAATTGGGAAACTGAAAGTTGTTGGCAATTGAAGGGGAGCAAAGGATATTAGATAACTGAAAGCGAGAATTAGATGCATATAAATCAGTGTTACCAATGTGAGAAATTGGTATGGTGTTACCATTTCCCGTAGCAATCTCTTCTGGACCATTGTAGTCATTAAAGTTTGTAAGACTTTGGGCATCCGATGCAACATAGTGTATAGCCCCTGTATCGACTATCCACGGAGCAGGTTGTTGCGTTTGTCGTCCCACAAAGTTGACTCGTGCCTGAAAATGATTATGAGACTAAGAGCGGCAAACTCGAGCAGAGTGTCCAATGCGGTCACATAACTGGCACACTAAGTTGTTGTCTTGTTGATTGGCACGACGATTGTTCCATGGCTGAGAACGATGTTGCTGGTTGTTATTTTAACGCCTGTTGTTGTTATGGGTGGCGTTGGTCCTTGTTTAAGAGCTGGTCTTTTGAGCAATAGCCGCAGTGATTGTGGTGGAAGTGTGAGGCAGAGCATTGTGTTTGAGAAAAAGCTCATGGTCAATAAGCTTTTCAAATAGTTCTTCATACGAGATAGGTGTGTCACGTGCTCGAATTGCTGCTGAGATTTCTCGATATTCTGGTCCAAGCCCAGTGAGAATCTTGACAATGAGTTCAGCGTTGGTGATAGGTGCTCCTGCAGTCGCAAGTTCATCGCAGAGAGAACGGACTTGATTGAGATAGTCCGTGACAGGAAGGTTCTCTTTGGTGAGACAAGCAAGGCGATCTCGCAAGCTGAATGCGCGAGTTTTGAGACTTATTGGCATAAGCAGTATGGAGGGAATCCCATGCCGCTTTGGCAGTGGCTGCAATAGCTACAGTGGCAGCAAGAGTTGGAATCAACTAACGTTAAAATAGCATTTTGGATCAACTGGTCCTGACGAAACCAATTAACGTAATCGGGGTTGGCAATTGTCTGGTTGTTTGTGGTGGTGGTCTAGACAAGAGAAGGAATAATCCCATCTAGATGGCCATAGAGATTGTGTCCTCTCATGAGCATGGACACTTGTGCCTTCCAGAGGGAGAAGTTATGGCTGCCAGCAAGTTTGAACGGAAGTTGGGTAACTGGGTTGAACTGAACAATAGAGGTGACGCTTGTTGCATCAGAATTGGTAACAGAGGGTGCCATTTGTGGTGGGTGGGTAACAAAAAGGTCAGAACTCTGTGAGGAGAAAGAAAGCTCTTGATACCATATGAAGTTTTGAAATGCACCAGAGAATAGATGATTTTATACATGAACAACATGCTCTTTATATAGAGCAGATACAAACAAAAACACATTAAAGGTGGAACAAACCGATATGATAAGATTCTGTGCAGTAGGATACACTAGAATACAGGATACTAACAAAATCCTAAACCTGGAAAATAAGAAGCTAATAACAAACTCCTAAACTGAAGGATATCAATTGTTATCATTTAATAGGGGTAAGGGATTGGAGCTAAGGGGAAGGGGTAGGGGACTGAAAAAGTACTCTTAGAACCGGTCCGGTTGGTACCCTAAAGGTACCGAACTAGTAACGGTCTGGTGCCGGACCGATACCCTTAACCTTTTTTTTTTTTAATTTAACTATTTTTTACCGTTAGCCAACGATTATTGGCAACGACCAAAAACGACTATTTTTGCCTCCCTACCCCTTAACACCCTCTCTACCCGTTAATTTATTTTTTTAACCTCTACGTTTGTTAAATTACACTTTTTCCCTTTTTTAAAACTATAAATATCTCATTTTATTCTTTCATTTTTCACATCAAACTCTCTTATCTCTCTAACTCTCTCTCTCTCTCTCTAATTGCAATTAACATTCTAGCACTCAATTATTTTGCTATAATTTTTCAAGCATCAACATCAATTATACGGCAGCACTTTTTTTTTGTTGGCGCTATACCACTTGTCAGAGCAATTTTCTTCCATCGACATCAATTATATATTGGCATTTGGTACACTCGTTCCAACTTCTACTAAGTTTCATATTAATTTTTGTTATACATGTATTGCTATTTGTTGTATTTTAATTATTTATTATTAAAAATGGCTCCTAAACTGATAAAAAAAGTGTTTAATAGATTTACTAAGGGTAATGATAGGGAGGGGGGTCCCTGTTTTGAAACAAATCCTAACCAGTCCAGTTTTATTTGTTACATACAAGAAACATGTAATTCTGCTTTTCAAGGTTTCCTAGAACAACGGTCAAAAATAATGTTTGCAATGACGAAGGAAATGAAGACTTGCATTAAAGCGGAAAGAAGAAACATTGGCCTTCCAAAAATAATTCAAGAAGACGACGATGCCTATAAATGAAATACTATCTACCAGAGATGGCGGGGAAGCAGAAGAACTACTACTATCAATTTCAAGCAAAGAACCACTAAAAGTTATTGAAATATTATATAAATCCATCAAAAGAAATATATAAATAATTTTTTTTTTTGATGAAGTAAGGAAATATATAAGTAAATTATTATAAGTATTGGAATACAAATAAATACTTATAACCTGTATTAGAAATATAATATTAATATTTCATTAAATAAAATTAAAGACACTTCATAGGCTTGAATTTTGTGTCTATTTGAATATAGCAATTTTTTAAAATTTTCATTTAAAATACCCCTAAGTACCCTTATCGGCCCCCTCAAGTGGTACTAGTACGGTACCCCAAAAAATCCCCTTACCCTGTACCCTTAATTCCCCTTAGCCCCGGTCACCTTAAGGAACCCCTCCCTTGCCGACTAAGTTGCTCCGATATGGCAGTTTAGGTGTTGTGTCGACACGACACTACTATGGGTGTGGATATGGGATCCGTACCGAATCTGGTCAAATAATTTTGGGTACTCTGACCACGACAAACTGAAGAACTCAAGACGACATACAATTTGATTCCCGACATCAGAACCAAAACTAGGTTAAATTTGAAGAAAATAGCATACCTTATATAGAAAATCAATCCTTTACTTATCTACAACTTGAGCATAAAAAAAAGTCCACATTTTACAAGTTATACGTAAGTATTCCACAAAATTTATCATAATTTAGAGATATTTTTATATTTTTATTTTTTTGAATTTATTTTTAGCCGAATCCCCATACCCATATCCGTACTAGGATTCATATCCCCAAATCTTAGAATTTAAATCTCGAAGGATCCGACCTCTATAGCCGCACCCGTGTCCGAGCAACTTAGCTTACCGGTACACCCTTACCCAGATCCCTTAAGTACCAGAACCTTCCCCTTAGACAGCCCTAAACACATACAAATATTGATTGGCCGCCTGTTAAGTTCAAATAGGAACAACAAACTTCCTTTCCTTTTTTTCATGGTTTCACTCTTTGGTAGATGGGGTTGGACCTCACAAAATAAGAACCTCTTCCTGGTAGAATGAGTTATTTTTTCCCTTCTTATTTATAGGTAAAAATTATCACAAAATTGTCCCAGGTGAAAACTTCTTAGACCCATTTCAATACCTCAGCCATTCCAATAAGTAAATGAAAAAGTAATAAACAAATTGCTCAAGATCCCAGATCACTCTCCCTAGTACTGGTCGGAAAAAGCAAACTGGGCATTCCAAATTTCAGATTTTTCAATCAAATGTAGAGAAACAATGAAAATGGAACTGAAAGAAACTAAAAGATAAAAAATAAAAATTAAGGAATACCAAGATTGAGCGGTAAGAAAAAAGAATAACTCACCAAGCTTGACGATGCAGCGGACGCGTTTGGTTGGAGGGATAGAGGCGGAAGCTTTATTGTGCTCCATTTTGGTTGATTCTTTCTGCTACTCTTCTTAGTCGCTGCTGCTATTGTAACAGTTTTGTCCAGCTTACTCCGAGGTAGCTGAAAATAGAAGCACAAAAACAGTAGTTCTTCTTTTTATTATTTTCCTTTTCTTTCTACTAAATGCACCTGTTTTTTTTTTTTAAATGTTTGTTTTATTTTAGACGATATTTTGACCGAGTTATTAATTTAATAGTAATTCCTTGTGTGGGGGGGGGGGGGAGGAGGGGGGGCGGGGAGAGAATAATTTAACAGTAATTTGACTTACGATACTAAAACCATATGTGAAATGATTTTATAATTAATTTGATCAATCATTTAGGACATTTTTAAATATAGAATGCAATATGAATTAGAATTGAAAGGGTAAAATATATTTCTTTGTTTTTTCCTTGGAAGTGTTCTGGTGTTGCAAATTCAACTTACTAAAAATACCAACTCAGTCCGCTCCTACTGCGCGGGAGTCTCAGCCGGTCGGTGTCGGGTCGGCCCCTAGGGCACTATTCGCAATAGGTCTGGAATAAAAGGCCAATGCTTAACTTTGTTGTGATTTCAGGCATATTGTTCAATTTCTTAACATACGTTTTTGACTCAAAAGTTGTTGAACATTTTTTAAGCAAATCAACCAATATAGATGAAGGGGTAAATCGTAATCAAAGATAATAGACTCTAGGATGATCTTTGTAATTGATTCGTGTAGCAATAATATAAATCGGGGGGAGGGAGAAGATGATAATCTTAGAGAGATGGGAGAGACAATGTTAGAGAGAAGAGAGAGAGAGAGACAATATTAGAGAGATCTTGTATTATTAATAATCAATTGAATGCCCTTTACACAGATCAGACCCCCTTTATATAGCGAAGGGTCTTTATTTAAATATTTAAGAAACAAAAATAAAGTACACGATGTAGAGGGGCCGACGTGGTCATGAGGTCGCCCTTCACGTTGTCCCCAAGTCGTCCTTTTAACCAGACTCACATATGTACGGACGGTCGTGCTGGCTTAGGGCATGATCAGTCAAATTCGACCTCATATAGTTAGTCTCTCCGCTCGTCGGGGTCGCAGCGAGATGCGCTCGATGGGCGGAATAGATACCTTCGTTTTGGGAGAGTTTGACCTTATCAAAGGACCGTGACGCGACAGGTATGAGACAGTCATCATGACTGTCAGATCATCGAAACGTAACGCCTTTCTCCATGTGACATCAGCGTCCGCAGGCGTCATCATTATGCGTATTCTCGAGGCACGAAATCGACAGCTCTGGCGCTTGGTTTCCCGCGCTGGTTCGAATTCTGCCTCTTTGATTCTGGCGCCTCCCAACCCTATAAATAGGGGGAGGGTTTAACCTGATTCAAACTTTGATCATTTGAAAAAATATTCCAACCTTTAAGTGTATACTTCCATATTCTGATGTATTTTCTCCTGATGGAAAATCTTCCTTTCCTTTGTTGTGTGGTGCATAACCTTTTCTTCATCGAGATCATGCCTAAACCTCGCCGAAGCGACGAGAGGATCCCAGCGGCTGCCCCGTTGAACGTGCCGCCACCTTCCGATGGTGGAAAGAGAGGAGGAAGAGGACATCAGTCCTCTTACTGTGGAGGCGATGCTGCCACAACGTAACTTATCTCGAAGTGATTTTAGTAAGGATTCTCCCGTTCCGGCTCCAGAGATTTCCGAGTCGTTGCAAAATCACTTGAATGACCTCCGTGTGAAGTACGGCATACCCGTTTACGTAGAGATGATTCTGGCGGGGATGGATCATGTGGATGTTCATAGGCCGGGGTATTGCACTTTTTATGAGTACCCATTTTCGATTGGTTACAACCTCCCTCTTTTTCCCTTGGTGGAGGAGTTTTGCCGGTTCTATAATGTTTGTCCGGCTCAACTTACATCGTACACTCTGAAGGTGATTCGGCTACTGACTAAGTACGCGGAGTTGGTCGGATGTGAAGTCACGATCCATCACCTCCTACATTGTTCAGTGCCTGCTATTTAAGAGGAACCATAGTACATCTGCGAGGCCGTGGTACAAAAGGATTGGTGGTCAAAACCGATGACCGAGCGAGTCGTGGGTTTTGGCGCAAATATTTTTGTGTTAGGACCGAGCACTTGGTCTCCAATCCTGCCGGATTCCCAGAGAGGTGGAATTGAAACGTAAGTATCGCAGTTTGTTACATTCCTTGTCGCTTGTGACCGTTGCAATTCTAACCTTTGTATTGCAGCTATGGCTCATCCGTCCCGGCCCGTTGCCAATCTCAGTAGATGGGTTGCCGGCTTGCTACCCTACGCAGAAGAGACCCGCACTTGGCCTGCCTTAATGCAGCGTTATGGCCCCAAAGTCTCTTCATGTAGATTTTTGGTTTTTGCTTTGTAAAGTTTGTGACCCCGCTCACCCCTTTTTATGGCGACAGGTCGAGGCATTTTGAGGAAGAGGGCGGCAGTCCCTATCTCCAAACGATCCGATGTTGCTTCAGACGCTCAAGATATATTGGTCGAGCCTGTCCGAGGGCATCTCTCTCTAGCTCCTTTACAAGGGGCTACATCCACAACTATGGTTATGTGGGAGTCGGCATCGTTGGCACCGGCTCTGCAATCCGTGGATGAACCATCCGATGACGAGAAATCGCCAGAAAGAAAACGGAGGAGGCTTGAGAAAGGCAAGGGGGTGGCTACCGAAGCCGAGGGGAGTGAGGTGCCTCGACTGACGCACAAACCTTTATTCATGGCCGACATAATTCTTTCGGGGAGGTCGGCTCAACAGAGGAGTGTTGTTACTGGCGCTAGTTTCGCGCATACCGTCGAGGGAGGGTCATCGACCAACGTTAAGGGGCGTGGAGATAAAGCGGAGAAATCGGACTCTAACATTGCTCAGATGGATGTTGACGAGTTCGTGGGTGGCCCACCTGGAGATGACAACGGATGGATCCGATCGTCGTATTACGATTTTGGCGGCTTACAACTTGATGTTGAACAGCGAGCAGGCTACTTCAGCCCTTACCCTATTGTTTGCCGCCTCTGAGAGCAAGGTGCTCAGTATGGTGGATGACGCGGAGCTATCCCGAAGGGTTTCCGGCATGGCTTTGCAGGTAATCTTTATTCCATTTCTCCCTCCCACGTATCGTTAGACTGACTTGAGGCGTGTTTATTTCTGCTTTCTCTCTTCTTTTTCAGACCCTTGTTTTGGAGGTGGAGAGGGGAAGCCGTGAGCAAAAACGGACGGCCCTCTACAAAAAAATGTTAAAAAAGTATTGGAAGCACTGCTCTGAGCATCGAGCGGCGGTCGAATGGGGACAATCCCAGTCGAAACATAGGGGAGCTGAGCTGGAGGAGGCGGATAGCGAGCTGATGAGGGTCGTGGCCCGAACAGTGAGTTGGAGGAGCTCCTCAGGGCAAAAGATGACGAGCTTGAGTTGAGCCGTGGGGTGGCGGCGGAGAACGTCGTCCTGCAACGGAGGGTGGAGGATCTGACCGCCGAACTCGATGCCAGGATGGCGGAGATCAACAGGCTTTCTCAGCCTTCTACATCCCGTCCCTCGCCTGATCAGAGTGTGCGTCGTAGTGCGCATGAAATATGGATTTTTGCGGAGGCTAAGCTAGATGTGTATAGTGAGCTTCATGCTGCGGGTCGGGCAGCCGAGGAAGAAGTCCAGGCATGGAGAAACGAGGCTTGCACTGCTCGTGAAGCCTGTGGTTATTACCCTGACTCTCCCGATGGAGAGGGGCCTGCTTCCGAAGACGTTAACCATCTCGACTCCAATTCTTGGTACAATGACGCTTACCTCCTAGGGGGTGACGGGCAGCTATGAACTTGTAATGTAAATTTTTGGGCTTGTATAGTATATGGGGACTCTTCCGCGGGGGCGAATGTAAATATATTTTTGTTGTAATATAATTTTTACTTTTGCTGCTTCGTCCGTTTGTTGTAATGTTTAGCCTCCGTAGAGGTTGTTTTTGTCGTTCGTCGAATGGCCGTTCCATAGTCGAACTGTTGTCGATGACCTTGGCTCTTAAGGTATTGCTTCGACTGTCGTTGAAGTAATACCTGTAGTGGTTCGAACGAGGTCGAACCGATGTCGATGGCCTTAGCCATTAGGATGTTACTTCGACTGTTATCGAAGTAGTATCCGTTGAGGTTCGAACGAGGTCGAACTGATGTCGATGGCCTTAGCCATTAGGATGTTACTTTGGCTGTCACCGAAGTATTATCCGTCGAGGTTCGAACGAGGTCGAACTGATGTCGATGGCCTTAGCCATTATGATGTTACTTCGACTGTTGTCGAAGTAGTATCCATCGAGGTTCGATCGAGGTCGAACTGATGTCGATGGCCTTAGCCATTAGGATGTTACTTCGACTGTCGTTGAAGTGGTATCCATCGTGGTTCGAACGAGGTTGAACTGATGTCGATGGCCTTAGCCATTAGGATGTTACTTCGACTGTCGTCGAAGTGGTATCCGTCGTGACTCGAACAAGGTCGAACTGATGTCGATGGCCTTATCCATAAGGATGTTACTTTGACTGTCCTCGAAGTGGTATCTGTCATGATTCGAACGAGGTCGAACTGATGTCGATGGCCTTAGCCATTAGGATGTTACTTCGACTGTCGTCGAAGTAGTATCCGTCAAGGTTCGAACGAGGTTAAACTGATGTCGATGGCCTTATCCATTAGGATGTTACTTCGACTATCGTCGAAGTAGTATCCGTCGAGGTTCGAACGAGTTCGTACTGATGTCGATGGCCTTAGCCATTAGGATGTTACTTCGACTATCGTCGAAGTGGTATCCGTCGAGGTTCGAACGAGGTCGAACTGATGTCGATGGTCTTAGCCATTAGTATATTACTTCGACTGTCGTCGAAGTAGTATTTGTCGTGGAATGGAGATTAACTCTTGTTCGTGTAATGGAGAACTTTGTTCATTCAATGGAGAATTCTGTTCATACAATGGAGAGTTCTGTTCATACAATGGAGAGTTTTGTTCATACAATGGAGAATTTTGTTCATACAATGGAGAATTTTGTTCATACGATGGAGAATAACTAGAGTAGTCCCTTCACTATATTGTCCTGCGGACCGTGTCGGTCGGTCGATATGGTGAACCTGCGCTTCTGTTCCACCGGGTATCTCCTTCGCTGCCTCGTTAAAAACCTCCCCGAGAAAATCCGATTTGGACAAAACTCGGGACAGGGAAAAAGCGTACGACTTAGGAGATGCCTTTCAGAAGTGGAAGTATTTGAGGTGGGCGACGTTCCAATTGTTTTGGAGTGGTTTTCCCTCTATCGCTTCTAGTTAGAACGCTCCTTTGTTTGCTGCTACTATGATTTTGTATGGTCCGTCCCAGTTGGTCCCCAATTTTCCCTCGTTCGGGTATTTCGATGCTAGTGTTTTGGCCTTGAGGACGTAGTCGCCGACCTTGAGCGGTCTTACTTTGGCTTTCTTGTTGTAATATCTTTCTGCCTGCTGTTTTTGGGTCGTCATTCTTATATGGGCCATGTCTCTTCGTTCTTCTGCTTCGTCTAGGTCTTGTAACCTGCTTTCGTCGTTGTCTGCTCCGCTGGTATGGGAGTATCTCAGGCTTGGTTCTCCGATCTCGACAGGTATGACTGCATCGGTCCCGTAGTCCAGTGAGTATGGTGTTTCTCCCGTACTGGACTTGGGCGTAGTCCGGTATGCCCATAATACTTCGGGTAGTAATTCGGGCCATAACCCTTTGGCTTCTTCGAGCTTCTTTTTAGTATGTTTAATATTGTTTTGTTGGAAGACTCGGCTTGGCCGTTAGCAGCGGGATGATACGGAGTGGAGAGTATCCGCTTGATGTGACATTTCTCGAAGAACTAAGTTGTTTTTCTACCGATGAACTGGGGCCCATTGTGGTAGCTGATTTCTTTACGGATGCCGAAACGACATATGATATTTTTCCATATAAAGGCGATGACCTCTTGCTCGCGTATTTGTGTATACGCACCTGCTTCCACCCATTTAGAAAAATAGTCAGTTAAAACTAACAGAAAGCGTACCTTTCCTCGTCCTGCCGATAGGGGGACGATTATATCCATCCCCCACTTTATGAAGGGCCATGGCGAGGTGACTGAATGGAGGAGTTCCCCCGCCTGGTGTATCATGGGGGCGTACTTTTGGCACTGATCGCATCTTCGGACATAATCTGCTGCCTCTTTCTTCATGGTAGGCCAGTAATAACCGGCGCGGATGAGGCATCGGACAAGGGAACTGTTCCCTGTATGGGCGCATCGTGCACCTCTTCTAATACTTGCCTCATTTGAAGTGGCCCGAAGCACTTAGCAAGGGGACCACCGAACGTTCTCTTGTAGAGGTCGTGATTTATCAAGCTGTACCGAGCAGCTTGCACCCGGAGTTTCTTAGCTTCTTTTTTGTCGCGTGGGAGTGTTCCGTCGTGCAGGTAGGATACGAACTGGTTGCGCCAGTCCCAAGTCAAGTTTAAAGAGAATATCTCTACGTGGTCGGCGGCCGAATGGAGGAGAGTGACCACATTTTCTTTGTTGATATTTTTGGTGGCTGTGGCTAATTTGGCTAGGCTATGTGCCTCGACATTTTGTGCCTTGGGAATTTGCTCGAAGCGACATTCGTCAAACTCAGGCATCAGCTTATGGATTTCTGACTAATATTTTTGTAGCCTTTGATCTTTGATTTGGTAAGTCTCGGTGACTTGATTTACGACGAGTTGAGAGTCACAGTGGAGGATGAGTCGGCGGGCTCCGTATTTGATGGCTAGTTTCATGCCTGCAATTACAGCCTCATACTCGGCCTCGTTGTTAGTCATCTCGGGGCATCGTATAGACTGGCGAATTACTTTGCCCGTGGGCACTTCGAGGACGAGTCCCAGTCCCGATCCCGAGGCATTCGCAGCGCCGTCAATGTAGAGGGTCCAGAGGTCGGTGTGAGCAGAGGCGTAGAGGGCCTCTTGTTCCACCTCTAGAAATATCCCTGTACTGAAGTCGGCAACGAAGTCGGCGAGCACCTGCGACTTGATGACGGTTCTTGGGTGGTAGGTTATGTCATGCTCGCTAAGCTCTATGGCTCATTTGGCGAGCCTTCCCGAGAGTTCGGGTTTATGTAGGATGCCCCTCAGGGGGAAGGTTGTTATTACCTTTATGGGATTGCATTGAAAATTAGGTCTGAGCTTTCGTGAAGCTATGACTAATGCCAAAGCCAATTTTTCTAGGTGCAGGTACCTCGTCTCGTCATCTATTAAAGTTTTGCTGATCTAATAAATATAGGATTGCGTACCTTTGTTTTCGCGGACCAAGACGACACTGACAGCAACTTTGGACACCGCCAGGTACATGAGTAGGCACTCGCCTGGATCTGCTTTGACGAGCAGTGGTGGCGAAGATAGATATGCCTTCAATTTCCTTAGTGCCTCGATGCATTCCTCGTTCCATTGCAGCCCACGATCTTTCCTCAGCACACTGAAGAATTTGTGGCATCTATCCGAGGACCGTGAGATGAACCTTGATAAAGCGGCTATTCGTCCCGTTAGTTTTTGTACTCGCTTCTTGCTATTCAGAATCTCCGGTATTGTGTCTATGGCCTTGATCTGGTCCGGGTTGACTTTGATATCTCGCTGTGATACGAGAAAGCCCAAAAATTTCCCCGAGGCCACGCCGAAGGCGCATTTTTCAAGGTTAAACTTCATCCCATACTGCCTAAGTATCTCGAAGGCTTGCTTTAAATGGTCGATATGTTCCTCCTTCTTTGTCGACTTTACTAACATGTCATCGATATAGACCTCTATTGTTTTACCGAGCTGTTCTTTGAACATCTTGGTGACAACCTATGGTACGTTGCACCCGCGTTTTTTAGCCCGAAGGGCATCACTTTATAGTAGTACGTCCCTTGATGGGTGATGAAAGTTGTCTTTTCTTGGTCCTCTTCGTCCATCAGGATTTGGTTATAGATAGAGTAGGTGTCCAGGAAACTTAGCAGTTCGTGCCCTACTGTTGCATCTGTCAGCTGGTCGATATGGGGCAATGGGAAGGAGTCCTTTGGGCATGCCTTGTTTAGGTCGGTGAAGTCCACGCACATTCTCCATTTCCCATTTTTCTTTTTAACCATGACCACGTTGGCGACCTATTGGGGGTATTTTGATTCTCTGATGGAATCGTTGGCTAGTAGTTTATCTACCTCTTCACTGACTGCCTCGTTGATTGCGACGTTGAATTTCCTCCTTATCTGCCGTACGGGCGGATAAAGTGGGTTGACATTTAACTTGTGAGTGGCGATGTCTTTTGGGATCCCCGACATATCTGAATGGGAGAAGGCAAATAAATCTGCATGGTTAGTTAAGAATTCATGGTACTTACCTGGGTCGGAGAGGTTGTGCCCGATGTAGGCTCTTTTTAAACTATCGGTGCTGTCCAGTTGGACCGGGTCGAGATCCTCGACTGTCGCTTTGCTAGCTTCTACGACATCTGGGTCCCTAATGACCTTTGTCGTTGGGTTGATTTTAGTTCCCGACATGGCTGATTGCTATGCTTCCGCGCTTGCTCCTTTCAGCTGCTTGGTATGAGTGCAGTCTTGGGCGACCCGGTAACATTCTTGGGCGGTACGTGGCTCACCTCATATGTTGAATATCCCCCACATGGTGGGAAATTTGATTACCTGATAGTGACTCGAAGGAATGGCTCGCATAGCGTGTATCCATGGACGCCCTATAATGACGTTGTAAGCCGTTTTCCTGGTTCATGATGTGGAATGTGGTTTCCAGCGTGACTCCTCCCGCCAAAACTGGCAGTGATATTTCTCCGGAGGTTTGCTCTAGTGCATTGTTAAAACCCATTAGCGTTATGCAACGCGGTATTAACTTATCTTCGAGCCTCATTTGCATGAGGACTCTTGGGTGGATAATACACATGCCGCTTCCGTCGTCTACCATGATTCGTTTCACATCATTATCAGCAATGCGTAAAGTTATGACTAAAGCATCGTAATGAGTGAAAGACAAACCGTCGGCATCAGACTTATCG
Organism: Nicotiana glauca; assembly: GCA_026770625.1. NCBI lineage: Eukaryota > Viridiplantae > Streptophyta > Magnoliopsida > Solanales > Solanaceae > Nicotiana > Nicotiana glauca. Next base: position 62,127 of record MU781178.1, read on the forward strand.
AAGGTGATACTATCTTCGAAGTTATCATACCGTTCGTGAGCGATCGTGCACTTCAACTTGTGTGTGGTGGTGAACTTCACATGGTTGATTGACGAGTCGTCGCCGACACCGACATCATCTGTATGGTGCGTATTGGAGAAGATGGCTTTGGCGGTCCTTGGGATTGGTCGCATCCTCTGGCGAAATTAGCCCTTCCTTTATCGTTGAGCAGCTCCTTCAGGTATCCCTAGTTCAGCATTCTGACCACTTCTTGTCGTTGACCTATGCAATCTTCGGTCTTGTGTCCTCTTTCCTGATGGAATTCGCATAGGACGTTCGGCCTCCTTGCACTAGGATCTGATTTCATTTTCTACGGCCACTGCACCTTCGTGCCCAGCTTCTCCAGTGCGTACACTATTTCCGAAGGGGAGACACAAAAGTTATGAGCAGATAATAATGGAGGCATACCTTTTTAATTTCGAAGCGGGACGGCATGTCGCTGCACGACGTCTGGATGTCTTGGAGGAGGCGGATTTGGGGCTCAGACATAAGGCTGATGCCTTTCTCTATTGAATCGGAGGAGTGGTTCCCGTCGCCTGTCATTACGTTGATCCCTCCTTACCTCTTATTGCACTGCTGTCAGTCGTTGGGTTGGACCATTGAGATCGTCTTTATCTGCTCTTACTTCTACGCAGTAGGCACTGTGAATCTCTTCCCACGTGGTGGGGGAATACTTCATGAGTCGGTTGAGCAGCTTCTTGGTTGCTTTTGACCTATCTCTGTTCAACCCGTTTTGGAAAGCAGCGACCGTCATTCCTTCAGATACGTTCGGCAAGCCCATTCTTACCCTGTTGAATCGGGCCAGGAAGTCCCTGAGACCTTCACCCGTTGTTTGCCTAATTGCGAAGATATCATTGACCCTCGCTTCAGCCTTCTTTGCTCCTGCATGAGCGGTGGCGAACTTATTCGCCATCTCTTCGAACGTCGATATCGATATGGCTAGTAGTTGAGAGTACCATGTTAGCGCTCCTCCTGTCAAAGTTTTACAAAACTTTTTCATCAACACGGACGGCACCTGTTCTTTCGACAAGCCGTTGCCTTTTACAGAGGTTACATAATGGATCAGATGGTCTTCCGGATCCGTGGTCCCGTCGTATATTCTCAAGTATGGGGGCATCTTGAAGGTTTTAGGGATTGGGTGAGGAGCAGCTTCCTCACTATATGGTTTCTCGACGAACCTTCCCACGTCGCGTTTCGGCAGTAGCTTAGGGGCACAAGGTATTTTGTCTACCCTTTCCTGGTGCTCCTTCATTTGATCATGAAGCGCTTTATTCTCGTTCTTCATTTCTTCCATTTTCTTAGGAATGGTCGTGAGCGCATTATCGCTTGCGTTGATATCGGCGTGGGCGCTGCTTGTCCGTATAACATTTGGCTCACCGGCGGCAGCAGTGATTTTCGTTGTTGATAAATCTTTAAGATTTCCCTGAGATGGTTTCTCGAGCATGCCACTTAGAGTGTTCGTCAACCATTCCTCTAGTGGCTTTTTGACTACTGGGGGTGTTTCCTTTGCTGTGGATGTTGAAGCCCCTCTTTCATGCAAGATCGTTAGATCTTCGAGTGAAGAGGGTGAGATCTCCTCCTCCGGAACACTACTTGGTGTTACGTTCGCGATATTTTTTCTACCGGCCTCGTTGAGGGGGCCTATGAGGTTGGTTGAGACATCAGCTATCATCTTCAGCCTTGACTCTTTATCTGTCATTTGTTAGTTTCTATGGAGTTTGAAGGACAATGATTGTTGTTCTTGATATCCTAGATGTGAACTATGATTTCGACTACCGTAATCCCTACAGACGACGCCAAATTGTTTGACTCAAAAGTTGTTGAACACTTTTTAAGCAAATCAATCAATATAGATAAAGGGGTAAATCGTAATCGAAGATGATAGACTCTAGGATGATCTTTGTAATTGATTCATGTAGCAATAATATAAATCGGGCGGAGGGAGAAGATGATAATCTTAGAGAGATGGGAGAGACAATGTTAGAGAGAGAGAGAGACAGAGAGAGAGACAATATTAGAGAGATCTTGTATTATCAATAATCAATTGAATGCCCTTTACACAGCTCAGACCCCCTTTATATAGCGAAGAGTCTTTATTTAAATATTTAAGAAATAAAAATAAAGTACACGCTGTAGAGGGGCCGACGTGGTCATGAGGTCGTCCCTCGCGTTGTCCCCAAGTCGTCCTTTTAACCAGACTCACATATGTACGGACGGTCGTGCCGGCTTAGGGGCGTGATCAGTCAAATTCGACCCCATACAATACGTAATTTAAGGAATTTCGTATAAGTATTGTAAATAACCATTTTTACACTTAAAATTGATAATACAAAATGTTTAGAATATCATGGTAAAAGAGACAATTTTCTACCTGTTTGAGTAGTATAGTGTCAAAAAAAATAGAACAAAAATGCATAATGAAGTATATATTCCTATTGCAGAAAGGAATAAATATTATGAACATTGGCACAGTATGAGTTTTGAAATTCGTTTTCTCCCATTTACCTTACTTTCCCCACTGCTCAATGTTAGTATTGGACCAACTTTCTTTCGGTAGTGAATAGTGATTTACTCCTTCCACAAGTTCATTCATGTTTGTTCGTCCTCCTTGAATCGTTAAAGAATATGGTTGATTAAAAAAGGAGGATAATTAAGATGAATTAACTTATATGCAGCAACAGAGTACATATTTTTACATCATATCACTAGCCTGCTGAGTTTCGTCGGAAGATGTATCTAAATGCATTTTAATGAAATTTTCATAGATCATCCATTCACAATTATTATGGACGATTACCTGAAAATGCCTATAAATAGTTTTTACTAGAGGTGACAATTTTAGCTCAAACCCATTCAACCCGCCCAACCCGTCCAAAGATTAACGTGTTGGGCTACAAACATTTTAGCTCATAGGTGAATTTGGATTGTGCCCAAGTTAACCCATTATTTTTTAATAATTTTTTACCTCTTATACCAAAGGTTAACACCTTATTTATTTTAAATAACTACAATTTAAAAAAATTATATTCTATAGATACTTTTTTTAATGTTTATAGCAAAATATCTAATTTTAGTTACCTCCTACCCCTAAGCGGCTAAGCCACTAAATACTCTATTCAGTTACACTATTTTTTTTCTCTCTCTACTTTGATACATGTCATTCTCTTTCTCTTTCTCATTCCTTAAAAACACGATGCTCAATTTCAAAATCCATCTCATCCACATCTAGCTTGGTAAAAAAACATGTTTACTTATTAAAGCGAATATTTCCTTAAAACCTCCCATGCCAAATGATACCACTGGACCGGATCGAAAAAATTAAGGCTTTGCTTGTAATGAAAGATGGAGGGGAAGAGTGATGAAAGGGCGGAAGTAGAAGGGCAGAGGAGATTCAGTAGTGTGGTAAAATCAAAAAGGCAATGCAATGAAGAAGATTCCAGATGGAAACAAAAAGGATGAGTTTTACGATCCGATGGGTTGTCGGAAAATCGTCGGTGAAAAACTTAGCAATTTCTTCTTCATGTAATTTTGATGTTGAATTTGTAATTTTGATGCGTGGGTGTGAGCACGTGATTTTTACCCTATATATGAGTTATTCCCATAAAATTCAAATAAATAATTTTTTCTTATTTTTTACAATTTTTGTGAATTTTGTGTTGATTGTTTGCATGATTATTTGCGCATGATAAATCATATAAAAATACAAAAAATATGCATTTACATTTAGGAAGTTAATTTCACCTGTAGTAAGCATTAATTCATCTTAACAAATTAAAGAAAAATTAAAATAATATTTTTGTGCTTTAATTGAAAATTGCCATAATTAAAGGTTAATTAGCTTAAGAACTTTAATAAATGCAAACTAAACGCAAAATAGAAAATACAGAAAAATACAAAGGAAAACTAAAATACAATAAAAATACAAAATCAGAAAATATAAAAATACAAGAATACAAGAATTAAAAAAGGGGGAAAGGAAAAATACAAGATTTAAAAATAGACAAAGGAAAAACCGGATTGGGTGAATAAAATACAGCCCAAAATCCCGGCCCCAAGCGACCCAGGCCCAATTTTCCACCCGGTCCAGTCCGGGGAGAACCAAAAACAACGTCGTATGCGTCAAACTAATCTCGGTCGTTTAACCATTTTTATCCAACGGTCAGAAATTGCCCATGACTCTTTAATGTATTAGCTATACATACATACAGGTCATTACATTTCCGTCTCCCTCACCAAATGAAACCCTAGCCGCCTTTGAATTCTCTCACCAACCCCGCCGGAACCCTACCGGCGGGAAATACAAGCTATGCCAAACCTTTCATCATTAACACCGTCCAACCTACTCAACCTCCTCTTCCACCCTATGTGCTTCATTTTCCTCAAAACACCCTGTAAGTCCTCGAATATTCGATTCAACCTCGCCGGAATCCTACTCTGGCGAACAACCTTTACCCAAAATCATACCAAAGATGTTTCTCAACCTCCTGAACCTTATTCTAAAATCTTTAAATCCCAAAAGACCTTCGAAAAATCAAAAAATAGTAAAAAAGGACTGCGTGGAAAGTCAAGAAAGAAAGAACTGAAGAAAGAAAGAACAGAAGAAATTAAAGAGAAAAGAAGAAAAGATAATTAAAAAAAAACTAAGTTCCCTATTTTCCTTATTCCGGTTTATTTTCTTTTTTTTTTTATATTCCCATATGCATGCTTCTTCTCTTCTGATTTTATCATTGTTTTTAGATTCATTTCTGGTTATGGTTGTAGAGTTTACTGATTTTATAGCATCTGTTAGTCTGAAAATTGATTCTTCCTCTTTGAATGGTGATACTCGTTAGATAATAGGGTATGATATTCTTGCTTATTTTTCCTCGATTCTTAGTCTTTCTTGTGTTGAATTCTGTTTATATGTGTTAATTAGTTCAATTAGATATTAATTCTGTCGTGAGTTAGTTGATATCCATTTAGGTTTAATTAGTTTTGTCTTAGGATTATTCGTATAAATTTTGTTAGGTTATGTTAAATTTGGTAATAATCTTTTTAGTTGGATTTTGTGAATGCTTTGAATTTGGTTCTAAAAAAAAAAAATAATAAATAAAAGTAAAATGATTCTGGGAATTCTAGTTTGGATTGGGCATGATTTTCATTATAAATTTGATTAGTAAAGTTTCAGTTCATCGTGTGGTTCAACTCAGTATTAGGTAGTACGTTATTAGAATTCTAGGGCTTAAAATATGTTCGATTAAAAATTGGATAATTGCTATTGATTAATTGTGATTAGAAAATTTGTTTTGTGATTTAGTGATTTCAGTTTATAGTTTTAATATTAGTTTAATCAACAGAGATTAGCAAGATTGGTTATAGTTGTTTAATTTTGTTAAAATTCAGATTAATTCTAATAGTTGGTTTATTAGTTAATGGTTAAAGCTCGAGTTCAGAGGGTAGTAGGTAGTTTGTAAATTCAGCTAAGTCTTAAGGACATTTGGGGTATAAAAATGGTTAGTGGTAATTGTAAAAAGGCTTCAGGGGTATTCTGGGTAAGGAAAATGGCATAAAGATAATAAGACTAAAGAGCTAGGGGTAGATTGGGAAAGGGAAAATGGTTTAACTGTAATAAATATAGAGAAGTAAGGGTAGTTTGGGTATAAGAAAATGGTAGTTAAGCAGATTTTAAATACAAGTGAGGATAGAATAGACAATTCAAGGAAAAGGAACATGGTAGAATTAGCTAGAACATTCTAGAATGGGTCCTAGTGCAAACCTTAAGCAAATAAGTGCATTAATTTGTCTAACAAAGTAAAAAATAAGGGACTATTAGATAATTTCAGATTTTAAATTTCCCTCCAACTTCTAACTCTATAAATAGGCAGTATTTGC